>JAOZGT010000011.1:4157828-4226932 GCA_035578325.1 Coelinius sp. EB29 | reverse complement strand
TACGCTACACATAAAAAAACTTAGAGCTGCTTAACCTTTTGTTGGGGTCGATTTACCCTCATCTTTTAAAAGGTAAATTATCACTAGCTGAGGTGTGATTCACCGTTACTGAGGTATATTTTACCACCGCCATGTGGTATTTTACCTCCACTCAAGGTTTGAATTGCCACCCGAGTCAAAATATGGGACCTTTCTGAGGACTATAGGTTGGATTTCGGTGCTATCTTAAAATGCTCTGTCAATCCTCCTTGGGCTAGTACTTGATATATTGTCAGTTTACACTTCTGGGGATAATTTTAAATCGATATGTTCATTATTTTCCGCGATACAGACAATCAATTTTTTTCTGTTTTAAATAGACTAAAGGTTGCTGTTGAGTACAAAATTTCAGAACAGGATAAATTAGAGATCTATCTGGAAGCTCACTACTCATAGAATTGGTAGAAGGAAAAAGAGAAACAGAATATAATCATTGCATAATAATTCCATAAAATTTTCAATCTCTGATTTGCATCCTTTGTCATTTTTTCATTCCATTCTATCAAAAAAGAAAGGTAAAAATTTAATTCACAGGAATCCTTTCATTATTCAGAAAAAAAAGATTTTTCAACTTTTTGATTCCATGAAAAAAATCGAATTCATTTGTTTTGGTTTGCCTCTTAATGAGACCCCTGTTTGGCTCTTTGGCAGGGTTGGGCGAGTGAATTACATAAGGTAAATTACTTGGTTTTAGACACGTCAGAAACAGGTAAATTACTTCAAAGGTTTCTGACAATTTTTGACACTATCTGATAGTCTATCGTCGCGATGGAATTTTTCGGAGAAAATTCATGAATTTTCGAAAACTTTCGATAATTGCCTTCATTTCGATCATTATTGAAAGTCTCTTATGATTTTTTCAATAATTCTATCGTTTAGACTCGTGTTGAAAATATCTTGAACAGCTTGGAAAACCAAAAAATTTTTGATGACTTGTTAACGAGTAAATTCTAAAAATATCTGCATCGTAATGATTTTTTAACGTTTTTGTTATTCGTTTTCTTTTATCTCTTGTGTCCGAGCAATGTCGGGGGGATCAGCTGGGCAGTAATGATAAATAAAATTCATTAGAATGGATTTCGACTTACAAAACAACTCTGCCTAAGTACGTCGAATTCCAATCTAACAAATCATCATTTCTATCAGTGATAGATTTTCTCCGGTGAATAAATAGAATGAACATAAAATCGAATGAAATAGTATATTTCGATACAAGTGAGATGGAATTCTTACGAGTGTGAAGTTGGCGGCCCGAGGCGAAGCAAAGGGCTGCCAATCACACGAGCTGAAAATTCCCGTCTCACATGTGTCAAACAATATTTTTTGACAGTGATTTTACGTTCAGCGAGTGGCCGAACTGTGCCCTTTTCATTTAGTAGTAAACGAAAAGACTTTTCGTTTACGTTTCAGTTTACGAGTAAACGAAAAGGCACATTTCAGCACGAGGTGAACGTAGCAGCAATGTCGAAAATTGTTGTAAAGCAATGTATCTGATGCGGCTATTCTGGTAAAAAATTGCCATGTCATTTTATGAGTGATTGATTCGTTTCGCTGGATTAATCACTAATGAGAATAATTTCAATCATACACGATTTGACTCAAAATATTTATCCCACGACATGTCCGGTCTCTATGTCGAAGAAAAAATAGACCCCGCATCGGTGCACCCTTCGGTCGATGTGTTGAAATACGCTGTATTTTTATCATTTTTTTCTACATCCTTACCGAATGAAAAAAAAAATATTGTTGTATTCTTGAAATTTCAATTGAAAGTTATGTTCAGAATTTTTTTAAGGAATATGTTTCTATGGAAAAAATGAGCATGCGCTTTTTGTGTATTTTAACGCCATTAAATCAATAAGATTTCACTCATATGATTTAAAAAAGAGAATAACTCGGCCTTCATAGCTGGCACTTTCGTTTAATTCAAATATCTGACCCTTATGCTTAATCTTATGCCATCTGCCGCATGTGATTCCATCCCCAGAGGATTTTTCTTATACAATTGTTTTAATAGCAAACTGAGTACCGCCAATCGCGTTTTCTAATGTTTATGACAATTTCTGACATTTTGAACGTTTTAGACGTAAATCACCGGTATTTGACCATGTCACGTCGAAAATTTCCATCTGTGAGATATGCCCAACCCTGCTCCTTGGTCAGACTTTCGTTTCGTTTTAACAAACCTGAGAAAAATATTCAATCGAATAATGTAGTAGTATTTCGTATATAATTTTCCCTCATTTTTTCGTCCGAGTTTTGTTCATTTCCAAGATTGTAATGGAGAATATTCGTCGGAGAATTCTGTCTAAGGAAAAAATCGTAATTTCTCACCTTCCCATATACAAATATCAATTGTCTTGAGAATCGTCTACAGATAAGAGTTTCCTGGTCCCTTTGATCTCTAATTTGGGCATGTATTAGCACCATGATTGAGGTAATTCATGCCCATGACAGAATGGTGTCATTATCCCAGGTGAGGGGTAAATCTCACCCAAATGTGAGGTATTTCACAACCCAATAAAAGATCCCCAAGTTAGGGCTAAAATACCCCCAAGAAGAACTGTAATACGCCTACCAGAAGTTAAGACAGCGCCAAAGTTTTTTGTGTGTTAGTAATAATTAGAAGAATGAATAATTCCAAGTATGAAATTGTGAAGGGAGAATTGGATCGCCTGAAGCAAATGTTGATTGGCGGCGGGGGGGGGGGGGTGCGAAAAGTCCGCCCACACCCCACCATTTCCAGAGTAGTAGAATGTGGAACTGTGGAAAAGATGAAGAGAACTCCAAAACATACAGCTAATGAATTTGAGAAGGGGAATTCTCAGCCAGCGATCGTGCCTCATTGGTCTCCGAAATTTCCGTCGGATTTTCTGACGGCACACCCTCAAGACGAGTATACAAAAGTACTTGCATGGAGCCTTACGCTCCAGTTCTCTCCCAAATTTTTGATTTGATCATTACAACCTCTTACGGTGGTCATTATTCTGACGGTTTCACGTTATTTCTCTTTGAAGTCTCTCATGATTTATTTGTATTTTTACCAACGATTGTACAAGTAGCTGTCATTTCTTAGTGTTTTATATAGATTTAATATTTCAAAATTATCAATTTATTAAATTCTAATATTGTAAATCTCAAAAGTGTGTTCGAGAAAGTCAAATTGTAAGTCCAATTACTTTATTATGTAAACTCAAACTTTTAATTTCTTTCTGTTGGAATATAGATCCGAAAGAGTCAGTTTAAGGGGAACGGAAGGTACTGCATAAACCCTGTTTTTGAATGGACTTTATTCGGATTCTATTGATCACAAAATTAAAAAAAAATATATACGCATTTGGGGCCTCGTATATTTTCCAGTATACTGTTGTAACCCGAAAATACCAATCCTATTCAGCAATAACTAAATGAGTGGAACGCATATACGTATACTCTACTTTAATAATCATATCGAGTATTATATTGCAACACCCAAAAGCGTCACAATATGATGACACAGACGTGTGCCACTAAGGTGTGATAAAACCCAGTGCGCACCACGTCTCGAAAGCATTACTTTAATATTCTTTTCGGGGATTAAATTCTCGTACAAGAAACTCTTTGGTAATACTATTACATCAATTCTTATATTTTTGAATAAAGACTTAATGCTAAAAAGTATCGAACATATCTGTTCGGGTCAAACCGAACCTACATCTACTCATTCATATTTACGACCCTCCTCTGAAGGGCCAACTTAACAATACTATTGAAGAAAAATTATTATTTTTCCTCTTGGCAGAGATTGAAATCAAATTTTTTATTTATTCTTCTTTCATAGCATCACTGAGAAATATACAAGTAGAATTCGAATAAAGTCCGCTCAAAAATAGGATTTATGCAGTACCTTCCGTTACCCTGTAAACTGCAATCGGCGAATTTTTCATTTATTTACTATATCAAACTCTATTGAACAGAATCATCGACTGTCATTCTGTGCAGTCTTTCACCAAAACCCGAGGTTGTGTGGATAGTGCTCTGCAATAAATCCAGAAGTATGAAGATAGTGATTGGGATCTGTTTGATTCTTCTTGTGTGTTCCGCGCGAGGAAACAATGAAGTCTGTAAAGCCGCTGATCGATGTAATGATATTTGTAAGAACTCTACCAGTACGATTAAGAGTGTGACAAAAGAGAATTCATCACTCTCCGACGACCAGAAGAGTTTGGTGATGAAATTCGATCGTGATATAACTATCAGTCCAGAAGCATTCAGCACCTTGAATCTCACATCAGTTCGTTTCGAAATGCCATACTCAATCGAACGCAACGAATCCGCTCTCTATACATTGACATTGCATCCCAATTCTTTCGTCAGCTTGTCAAACGCGATCGAGATTATCATCACGTATGCGACCATCAACCTGTGTGGAGGAAAACTGACTTCGATCACAAATCTGCGAAGGTTGAAATTCTCGCATTGTGGATTTACTGAGGTACCAACTGCAATGTTAGAGTCTACACCGGATCTTCGTTACCTGTCGTTTAGAAGTAATTATATACGTATCATTCATCCGGATGCCTTCCTACCCTTGAAAAATCTGGAGATTTTACATTTGATGAATAATGGCATCATTGCTCTCGAGCTAGGTTGTTTCAATGGTCTTAACAATTTGGAAATGTTGGACGTATCTAATAATCGTTTCAAAGCAGTGCCAAATGTCTTCAATGGCCTCACTAAGCTGACGTATCTCAGGATGAATAATGCATTTGACATCAATGGATCCAATCTTGACATTCTTCGAAATCTACCAACTATCCCCAGCCTCGCAATGAGGAACAATAACATAATGTCTCTGAAGCCTGATATGTTCAATAGTGTTCCTCAATTGAACGTTTTATTCTTATCCGGAAACCAGATAACTGATATTCCAAAAGGTGTGTTTAATAGTTTATCGTTGATAGAAATGGATCTCAGTCAGAATGAATTGAAAATCATTGAAACTGGTACATTCAGCAATCTTACTATAGAGTATTTGAATCTGAGGTATAACAAAATTATAGAAGTGAAACCCCGTGCTTTTGATGGTTCATCAATAATGAGATTGGATCTCAGTTGGAATGAATTGAAAATCATTGAAACTGGTGCATTCAGCAATCTTATTATAAGGGATTTGGATCTGGGAAACAACAAAATTGTAGAATTGAATCCCCGAGCTGTTGATGGTTTATCGATAATGAAATTGGATCTCAGTCGGGATGAATTAAAAAACATTGAAACTGGTACATTCAGCAATCATACTATAGAGTATTTGAATCTGAGGTATAACAAAATTATAGAATTGAAACCACGAGCTTTGGATGGTTCCTCAATAAAGACTTTGGATCGCAGGGGGAATGAATTGAAAATCATTGACACTGATGCATTCAGCAATCTGACTACAAGGGATTTGGATTTGAGGTACAGCAAAATTACAGAATTGAAAACCCCAGCTTTTGATGGTTCATCAATAATGAGATTGGATCTTAGTGAGAATGAATTAAAAATCATTAACACTGGTACATTCAGCAATTTTACTACGACGGATTTGATTTTGAGCAGCAACAAAATTACAGAATTGGAACCCCGAGCTTTTGATGGTTTATCTACAATGAAATTGGATCTCAGTGGGAATGAATTGAAAATCATTGAGACTGGTACATTCAACAATCTTACTACAGGGTATTTGATTCTGAGTTCCAACAAAATTACAGAATTGAAACCCCGAGCTTTTGATGGTTCATCAATAAAGACATTGGATCTCAGTGGGAACAAATTGAAAATCATTGAAGCTGGTACATTCAGGCTTCTTACTACGAGTGATTTGATTTTGAGCAACAACAAAATTACAGAATTGGAACCCCGAGCTTTTGATGGTTTATCTACAATGAAATTGGATCTCAGTGGGAATGAATTGAAAATCATTGAAACTGGTACATTCAACAATCTTACTACAGGGGATTTGATTCTGAGTTCCAACAAAATTACAGAATTGAAACCCCGAGCTTTTGATGGTTCATCAATAAAGACATTGGATCTCAGTGGGAACAAATTGAAAATCATTGAAGCTGGTACATTCAGCCATCTTACTATGGAGTATTTGAATTTGAGGTACAGCAAAATTACAGAATTGAAACTCCGAGCTTTTGATGGTTTATCGATAATGAAATTGGATCTCAGTCGAAATGAATTGAAAATCATTGAAACTGGTACATTCAACAATCTTACTACAGGGGATTTGGATCTGGGAAACAACGAAATTGTAGAATTGCAACCCCGCGCTTTTTATGGTTTATCGATAAAGACATTGGATCTCAGTGGGAACAAATTGAAAATCATTGAAGCTGGTACATTCAGCCATCTTACTATGGAGTATTTGAATTTGAGGTACAACAAAATTACAGAATTGGAACCCCGAGCTTTTGATGGTTCATCAACAATAAGATTGGATCTCAGGGGGAATAAATTGAAAATTATTGAAACTGGTACGTTCAGTAATCTTACTATAAGGGATTTGGATCTGGGAAACAACGAAATTGTAGAATTGCAACCCCGCGCTTTTTATGGTTTATCGATAATGAAATTGGATCTCAGTGGGAATGAATTGACAGTCATTGAAGCTAGTGCATTCAGCAATCTTACTATGGAGTATTTGAATCTGGGGAATAGCAAAATTATAGAATTGGAACCACGAGCTTTTGATGGTTCCTCAATAAAGACATTGGATCTCAGGGGGAATGAATTGAAAATCATTGACACTGATGCATTCAGCAATCTTACTACAAGGGATTTGGATTTGAGGTACAGCAAAATTACAGAATTGAAACCCCGAGCTTTTGATGGTTTATCGATAATGAAATTGGATCTCAGTGGGAATGAATTAACAATCATTGAAACTGGTATATTCAGCCATCTTACTACAAATGATTTGATTTTGAGCAACAACAAAATTACAGATTTGGAATACCGAGCTTTTGATGGTTTATCTACAATGAAATTGGATCTCAGTCGGAATAAATTAAAAATCATTGAAACTGGTACATTCAGCCATTTTACTACAAGTGATTTGATTTTGAGCAACAACAAAATTACAGAATTGGAACCCCGAGCTTTTGATGGTTTATCTATAATGAAATTGGACCTCAGTCGGAATGAATTGAAAATCATTGAAACTGGTACGTTCAGCAATCATACTATGGAGTATTTGAATCTGAGGTACAACAAAATTACAGAATTGAAATCGCGAGCTTTTGATAGTTCATCAATAAAGAGATTGGATCTCAGTAGGAATGAATTGAGAATCATTGAAACTGGTGCATTCAGTAATCTTACTACAGGGGATTTGATTCTGAGTTACAGAAAAATTACAGAATTGAAACCCCAAACTTTTGATGGTTCATCAATAAAGAGATTGGATCTCAGGGGGAATGAATTGAAAATCATTGAAACTGGTGCATTCAGCAATCTTACTACAAGTGATTTGATTTTGAGCAATAACAAAATTACAGATTTGGAATACCGAGCTTTTGATGGTTTATCTACAATGAAATTGGATCTCAGTGGGAATGAATTGAAAATCATTGAAACTGGTACATTCAGCCATCTTACTACAGGGGATTTGATTCTGAGTTATAGCAAAATCACAGAATTGAAACCCCGAGCTTTTAATGGTTCATCAATAATGAGATTGGATCTCAGTTGGAATGAATTGAAAGTTATTGAAACTGGTTCGTTCAGCAATCATACTATGGAGTATTTGAATCTGAGGTACAACAAAATTACAGAATTGGAACCCCGAGCTTTTGATGGTTTATCTATAATGAGATTGGATCTCAGTGAGAATGAATTGAAAATCATTGAAACTGGTACATTCAGTAATCTTACTATAAGGGATTTGGATCTGGGAAACAACGAAATTGTAGAATTGCAACCCCGAGCTTTTGATGGTTCATCAATAATGAGATTGGATCTTAGTGAGAATGAATTAAAAATCATTGAAACTGGTACATTCAGCAATCTTACTACAGGGGATTTGATTCTGAGTTATAGCAAAATCACAGAATTGAAACCCCAAGCTTTTGATGGTTCATCAATAATGAGATTGGATCTCAGGGGGAATGAATTGAAAATCATTAACACTGGTACATTCAGCAATCTTACTACAGGGGATTTGATTCTGAGTTACAGCAAAATTACAGAATTGAAACTCCGAGCTTTTAATGGTTCATCAATAATGAGATTGGATCTCAGTTGGAATGAATTGAAAATCATTGAAACTGGTACATTCAGCAATTTTACAACGAGGGATTTGATTTTGAGCAACAACAAAATAGTAGAATTGAAACCCCGAGCTTTTTATGGTTCATCAATAATGAGATTGGATCTCAGTGAGAATGAATTGAAAATCATTGAAACTGGTACATTCAGTAATCTTACTATAAGGGATTTGGATCTGGGAAACAACGAAATTGTAGAATTGCAACCCCGAGCTTTTGATGGTTCATCAATAATGAGATTGGATCTCACTTGCAATGAATTGAAAATCATTGAAACTGGTACATTCAGCAATTTTACTACGAGGGATTTGATTTTGAGCAACAACAAAATTATAGAATTGAAACCCCGAGCTTTTGATGCTTCATCAATAGAGAGATTGGATCTCAGTAAGAATCAATTGAAAATCATCCAAACTGGTACATTCAGCAATTTGACTACGAGGAATTTGATTTTGAGTTACAACAAAATTATAGAATTGAAACCCCGAGCTTTTTATGGTTCATCAATAATGGAATTGGATCTCAGTCGGAATGAATTGAAAATGATTGAAACTGGTACGTTCAGCAATCATACTATGGAGTATTTGAATCTGAGGTACAACAAAATTACAGAATTGAAACCGCGAGCTTTTGATAGTTCATCAATAAAGAGATTGGATCTCAGTAGGAATGAATTGAGAATCATTGAAACTGGTGCATTCAGTAATCTTACTACAGGGGATTTGATTTTGAGCAACAACAAAATAATAGAATTGAAACCCCGAGCTTTTTATGGTTCATCAATAATGAGATTGGATCTCAGTAAGAATGAATTGAAAATCATTGAAACTGGTACATTCAGCAATCTTACTATAGAGTATTTGAATCTGAGGTATAACAAAATTATAGAATTGAAACCCCGAGCTTTTGATGGTTTATTGTTGAGAGAATTGGATCTCAGTGAGAATGAATTGAAAATCATTAAAACTGGTACATTCAGCAATTTTACTATAAGGGATTTGATTTTGAGCAACAACAAAATTACAGAATTGAAACCCCGAGCTTTTTATGGTTCATCAATAATGAGATTGGATCTCAGTGAGAATGAATTGAAAATCATAGAAACTGGTACATTCAGCAATCTTACTATAGAATATTTGAATCTGAGGTATAACAAAATTATAGAATTGAAACCCCGAGCTTTTGATGGTTTATTGTTGAGAGAATTGGATCTCAGTGAGAATGAATTGAAAATCATTAAAACTGGTACATTCAGCAATTTTGCTATAAGGGATTTGATTTTGAACAACAACAAAATTACAGAATTGAAACCCCAAGCTTTCTATGGTTCATCAATAATGAGATTGGATCTCAGTGAGAATGAATTGAAAATCATTGAAACTGGTACATTCAGCAATCTTACTACAAGGGATTTGAATCTGGGAAACAACGAAATTATAGAATTGAAACCCCGAGCTTTTGGTGGTTCATCAATAAAGAGATTGAATTTCAGTCGCAATGAATTGAAAATCATTGAAAATGGTACATTCAGCCAACTTACTACAAGGGATTTGATTTTGAGCAACAACCAAATTATAGAATTGAAACCCCGAGCTTTTGCTGGTTTATTTTTGAGAGATTTGGATCTGAGTGAGAATGAATTGAAAATCATTGAAACTTGTACATTCAGCAATCTTACTACAAGGGATTTGATTCTGAGGCACAGCAAAATTACAGAATTGAAACCCCGAGCTTTTGATGGTTCAGCAATAATGAGATTGGATCTTAGTGAGAATGAATTGAAAATCATTGAAACTGGTACATTCAGTAATCTTACTATAAGGGATTTGGATCTGGGAAATAACGAAATTGTAGAATTGCAACCCCGAGCTTTTGATGGTTCATCAATAATGAGATTGGATCTTAGTGAGAATGAATTGAAAATCATTAACACTGGTACATTCAGCAATCTTACTACAGGGGATTTGATTCTGAGTTATAGTAAAATCACAGAATTGAAACCCCGAGCTTTTGATGGTTCATCAATAATGAGATTGGATCTCAGGGGGAATGAATTGAAAATCATTGAAACTGGTACATTCAGCAATCTTGCTACAAGGGATTTGATTTTGAGCAACAACAAAATTATAGAATTGAAACCCCGAGCTTTTGCTGGTTTATTTTTGAGAGAATTGGATCTGAGTGAGAATGAATTGAAAATCATTGAAACTGGTACATTCAGCAATCTTACTACAAGGGATTTGATTCTGAGGCACAGCAAAATTACAGAATTGAAACCCCGAGCTTTTGATGGTTCATCTATAATGAGATTGGATCTTAGTGAGAATCAATTGAAAATCATTAACACTGGTACATTCAGCAATCTTACTACAGGGGATTTGATTCTGAGTTACAGCGAAATTACAGAATTGAAACCCCGAGTTTTTGATGGTTCATCAATAATGAGATTGGATCTCAGGGGGAATGAATTGAAAATCATTGAAACTGGTACATTCAGCAATCTTACTACAAGGGATTTGATTCTGAGGCACAGCAAAATTACAGAATTGAAACCCCGAGCTTTTGATGGTTCATCTATAATAAGATTGGATCTTAGTGAGAATCAATTGAAAATCATTAACACTGGTACATTCAGCAATCTTACTACAGGGGATTTGATTCTGAGTTACAGCGAAATTACAGAATTGAAACCCCGAGTTTTTGATGGTTCATCAATAATGAGATTGGATCTCAGGGGGAATGAATTGAAAATAATTGAAACTGGTACATTCAGCAATCTTGCTACAGGGGATTTGATTCTGAGTTATAGCAAAATCACAGAATTGAAACCCCGAGCTTTTGATGGTTCATCAATAATGAGATTGGATCTTAGTGAGAATGAATTGAAAATCATTAACACTGGTACATTCAGCAATCTTACTACAGGGGATTTGATTCTGAGTTATAGCAAAATCACAGAATTGAAACCCCGAGCTTTTGATGGTTCATCAATAATGAGATTGGATCTCAGGGGGAATGATTTGAAAATCATTGAAACTGGTACATTCAGCAATCTTGCTACAAGTGATTTGATTTTGAGCAACAACAAAATTATAGAATTGAAACCCCGAGCTTTTGATGGTTCATCAATAATGAGATTGGATCTCAATGAGAATGAATTGAAAATCATTGAAACTGGTACATTCAGCAATCTTGCTACAAGGGATTTGATCCTGAGCAACAACAAAATTATAGAATTGAAACCCCGAGCTTTTTATGGTTCATCAATAATGGAATTGGATCTCAGTCGGAATGAATTGAAAATGATTGAAACTGGTACGTTCAGCAATCATACTATGGAGTATTTGAATCTGAGGTACAACAAAATTACAGAATTGAAACCGCGAGCTTTTGATAGTTCATCAATAAAGAGATTGGATCTCAGTAGGAATGAATTGAGAATCATTGAAACTGGTGCATTCAGTAATCTTACTACAGGGGATTTGATTCTGAGTTACAGAAAAATTACAGAATTGAAACCCCAAACTTTTGATGGTTCATCAATAAAGAGATTGGATCTCAGGGGGAATGAATTGAAAATCATTGAAATTGGTACATTCAGCAATCTTGCTACAAGGGATTTGATTTTGAGCAACAACAAAGTTATAGAATTGAAACCTCGAGCTTTTTATGGTTCATCAATAATGGAATTGGATCTCAGTCGGAATGAATTGAAAATTATTGAAACTGGTACGTTCAGCAATCATACTATGGAGTATTTGAATTTGAGGTACAACAAAATTACAGAATTGAAACCCCGAGCTTTTGATGGTTCATCAATAATGAGATTGGATCTCAGTGAGAATGAATTGAAAATCATTGAAACTGGTACATTCAGTAATCTTACTATAAGGGATTTGGATCTGGGAAACAACGAAATTGTAGAATTGCAACCCCGAGCTTTTAATGGTTCATCAATAATGAGATTGGATCTTAGTGAGAATGAATTGAAAATCATTAACACTGGTACATTCAGCAATCTTACTACAGGGGATTTGATTCTGAGTTACAGCAAAATTACAGAATTGAAACCCCGAGCTTTTGATGGTTCATCAATAATGAGATTGGATCTCAGGGGGAATGAATTGAAAATCATTGAAACTGGTACATTCAGCAATTTCACTACGAGGGATTTGATTTTGAGCAACAACAAAATTTTAGAATTGAAACCCCGAGCTTTTGATGCTTCATCAATAGAGAGATTGGATCTCAGTAAGAATCAATTGAAAATCATCGAAACTGGTACATTCAGCAATCTTACTACAAGGGATTTGATTCTGAGGCACAGCAAAATTACAGAATTGAAACCCCGAGCTTTTAATGGTTCATCAATAATGAGATTGGATCTCAGTGAGAATGAATTGAAAATCATTGAAACTGGTACATTGAGTAATCTTACTATAAGGGATTTGGATCTGGGAAAAAACGAAATTGTAGAATTGCAACCCCGAGCTTTTGATGGTTCATCTATAATGAGATTGGATCTTAGTGAGAATCAATTGAAAATCATTAACACTGGTACATTCAGCAATCTTACTACAGGGGATTTGATTCTGAGTTACAGCGAAATTACAGAATTGAAACCCCGAGTTTTTGATGGTTCATCAATAATGAGATTGGATCTCAGGGGGAATGAATTGAAAATAATTGAAACTGGTACATTCAGCCACCTTACTATAAGGGATTTGGATCTGGGAAACAACGAAATTGTAGAATTGCAACCCCGAGCTTTTGATGGTTTATCGATAAAGACATTGGATCTCAGTCGGAATGAATTGAAACAGATTTATGCTGAGGATTTTCTTGGGCTCGAGACTGAAGTATTAGATTTGAGGTATAATAAAATTTCTGAAATCGCGCCTAATGCATTCAAGAATACGACGGTGAAACAACTGAATTTTGATGAGAATTCTATGTATATAATAATAGACGAAGCAATTTGGGGTTTTCCTAATTCAACATATATTGAGGTCGTGGTAGGAGGGTCAGAATAGGCCTGGGTACTTTTCATGCCCGAGCCTTGGAAAATAGATCATCGTCCCCCACGTGCAAGGCGGCTCTCCGAGCCGAAGGTAAGCACGCGGCGGAGGGTGATATGTATTCCATGGCGAGGCGTGAACATATTTCTCGTGACGTAGGGCCGAGGTACCACCAAAACGGGGTACTGCAGGTCCGGCGATACGAAAGAGTTATATCTCCCTCCCACAAAGCCCTATAAAACAGAACTGCATTCAAACTCCAATTTTATCGTATTTGTTGATTAAAGGAATACTGGTAACAAATAAATCTAGTTGGTTATTTATAATTTTCCCTCTTTCATCCCACTATTTTCTTCTCGTATTCACCATTCTTGTTCAAATACAAAAGCCTGCAAGAAATTATTATGCTGCAGATATTCTCGCAATTTGGTCGTTAAGAAGTCATTAAAAATTCTGTTATTTTTCAAGTTTTTTTAGATATTTTCGGGATAGAATTATCGAAAAATCATTAAAGATTTCGTTATATCTCAAATATAATTAGTGTGTACACTTAGTTATTGGAATCAAATAAATCATTTCACTGGGTGTATTATATTTGACAGCGAGAGACCACCAGCGTTGTTCAGCAGGAGAAAGAAGACAGTTATGTACAAAATTATTATATTATATAATTTCGTAACAAAATCGTTAAAAAAACAAAATCGCGGAATAATTGTTATGATGTACGTATATATAATCGGAATTTGATAGTTATAACAAGTAGGCGGTCAGAAATGCGGTATTATATCATGCTTTTTTTTTCTTCTACCAATTTCATTGGTAGTTAACTTCCAAACGGATCTAAAATTGATTCTGCCCAAAAAAAATAATGTAGAAAGTTTATTAATTACATTTTTTCAAGGGAAATCCCACTGGAATAAAGAAAATTAGTGAAGGAAATTTATGAATTACTCTTCAATCAGTTTTCAAGGGAAATCCAAAATAATTGAGTTCTGCTGAAATTTTTCACTTAATCGCAACATTCGTCCTATTTAAAAGGGGGAAAAAATGAAAATTTTATTTTGAAAAAGTATTTTATTTTTTTAATTAGTCACATTCTCGAATAGAACAATTATTTACTACAAGCCATCTCATTGTATTGAACTGAAATTTAACCAAAATTAGTGGAGTGAATTAAATTTAAATTTCATTTTCTCCTCAAGACAAATTCAAAAGGGTCAAAGTTTTTTCGGAATTTCGTACTCAAGACCAATCTTGATCCCATTCGAAGGGAAAACGAACGAAAAGAAAATTGATTATCTCTATCTCAAGGACTAGTAGACACATCGACCTGTCATTGCGTACAAAAGTGTAACCCGATAATATCAAGTCCAAGCACAAATTTCAGATCCTCACTCTAACTATTAGTCGTATTATAGTACATGTGAACAAGTTTCGAAAGAAAACAAGCAGCGTAGACACCTATGTGACAGAAGCCGTGTGATCGCTACTTTACGCGTTGATATATTTTTTTTTCATTTTATTCTACCAATTCCATTGGTAGTAAGCTTCCGAATGGTGGTTTTCTTGAATATCACAAAAGCTACTCAACCGATTTCTATTTCAAGGTGATATGTTGATTTTTCATAAAATTGGAATCCGTACAATGATTTTGAAATTCTTCAAAAACTTTCTATGAAAGAGTATACTCGTTTCAATTCATTGAGATGAGGAACATATATTTCGGAGATGAAGGACATATATATGTCAGTGTAGGACTCTATGCTATCCACGTGTACATTCTCCCCTCCAATATGGGCATTGAAGTCCCCTCCAATGTAAATTGGTTGGAGAGGGTATTTATTTTTACAAATGTCGATTGCTTGACTAAGTGACGACAGAGAGACCTCAATGGCAATATTTTGGTTGAAGTAACACACCATTACAATGAACTCACACACGTTGTTGATTAATTTCGTAGCTAGAACGGATGGTGATGAGTGAACAGTTATACATTTGTAGATGTCCTTGTGGAAGCAAATTAAAAGACCTCCAATTCCTCTACCTCTGGATTTATCTCTCGTAGCGAAGTGGTGTATGAGCTCGTAATCCGCAAACCAAGGAGGTGGAGATCTCAGAGGTGACATCAGCCAAGTTTCGCTCAAACATATGATATCGTATTTATGAAAATGAGAAGATAATTCCCAGGAGTTTTTGAATCCGAACACATTCCAGAAAAATATTCTGACTTTATTGAGCTGTTGTTGATGTGATTGAGATAGGTCGATAACCTGGGTGACAGTGTTATCTGTGTTTGTGTCCGGGTCTCTCCCATGCTGTGATTGCTATTGGTTCTTCGTCGAGCTCATAGGAGTTCTAGAGAATGAAAATTTATTAAGTGTGCCATTCTTATCTGTGCTGTCAGAACCGTTGAAAATTGCTTGTTTACGAGATCTACGTGGTGGAGTCGGATTCCTCTTCTTTCCGTTCTTATTACTGTTATTGCTTGGCTTCTGAGGTTGCTTCCCTGGTGGAATCGGAGCCGTCTTCTCTGGTTTACTTTGCTTCAACTTCTCTTCATCAAATTCATTGGGCGCAGCTGCAGGTGCTGTGATGGGTTCGGATTGACACGCACCAGTCAGCTCACCTAACTGGCTTATAGTTTCCAATAATTCAGGGGGATTAGATTCACCAAGGAGTTGTGTAATGTCTGCTGTACTCAGAGGTTTACCATTCAAAACAAGTGTCGAGCCTTTTATTTTGGTCTCGATATTGATTTTCCTCAGTTCATACCTGAGTTTAAGGAGAATTTTCTTGATTTTGAGGTCGGTTATCGATAGATCCTCTTCAATTGAGATTTTCAGACTCCTCAGTTGTTCAATATGAGAGAAAAACTCCTTTTTCCATCTTGGGGCGAGTAATTTAATGCGTATTGGTCTAATTTTGTCCTTGGAAACTTTACCTATACGATACACAGATAGTAGACAGAGCTCTGGAACATTTATTGATGCCTTGTTCAAAATGGACATGACTGTAGCAACCATATCCTCCTTTCCTTCTGATGGCTCGGGAACTTTAAACATAATAATGCTTTTCGCGCGTTCTGATTGATCTAATTTTTCAAATTTTTCACTGTGAGATTGCACTGTCTTTTTGGTTTCGAAGTTCATCTGTTCTAGGTTACGTTGATTTGATAATGCACTTTTCACCTCCTTACGCATTTCCACAATTTCATCGTGGATATCATCCAGAGTACGCGGCATTTTGGTTCTTGTAAAGTAACGGGGACACAACAGAATAAAAGAACAATTGATTATCACAACATGAATGCACTACACGACGAGTTTAAATAGTAAGCAAAGGTAAAATCAGTTAAATAAAATAGAGCAACTGGGGCGTGGGTTATTTGACTGTTAAAATTCAAAGTGGGGCAATTGTAAACACGTCCGGCTCGCACGGCTGTCAGCACGAGACTCAGATTATCGAAAATATTTCTGTATGAAATTAAAGAGAATAAATTAATTGGTAAATGGGAAGTATCCCACCCTCAAGTTAGATTTAATAATTTTAATTACCTAATGATGGTAGGCGGCGCGAATTGAACTAAAAAGGACTTAAATTTGATCGGAGTCACCAGAGTCCCAATAGCTCAGTTGGGAGAGCACCGGACTCGAAGTGCTTTTTTTTATATACAATATGCGAACTCATTTCCATTTTTTTTTAAGCACAAAACCCCTAATATTAATCAATGCATCCACTTGGGCATATAAAAAAAATCAAAATAAATGTTAATTAAAAACCTGATGACAGATATTCTATAAACACGTCGAGCCACAGCGTGGCCTATTGTTTATTTCACAAAAAAAATATATTGTAATCACTAGGGCCGTACAGTTCCGTTTCGGTTTTGCTTAAGCTGAACTTTTTTTAGAACTTTTTTTAAGACTAGTTTTTATAAGTGTAAATATGTACATATGTAATATAAAGACGTAACCTTGAATAAAAACTCTGTTAAGTAAAAAAAAAAAAAAAAAGGAGAGCACCGGACCGGCAATCTGGGGGTCGTGAGTTCAAACCTCACTTGGGTATCTGTGATTTTTTTCCGAATTTAATTCCTTTTTTAGAGGGTGGATATGTATCATATTACCAATTAATCATTAGTGCTAGTGAATTCATTGAATTCTTTATGATTCCTAATTTGAATGAAGACTCGAGTTTTGCTGAATATCTCTGAATTGAAGGGAGATGAAGGAATTTTTGCAAATACCTTTTTATAGAGTAAAATGAGAGCTACAACAGAGCCTTGAAGAAAATTTTGACAAGTTCAACTCACCCTGAATTCCGAGTCACTCATTTTATTTTACTAGTTCGCTACTCGAATGTATAATGACCAAGTTTATTCTTATAACTTACTCATTTAAAGTTGTTATATAATTATCCGACAAGTACAGTTTTTCCAGCTTAACAAGCATCGAGAAAACCCCATCAGGCAACTCCCTGAGTTTATTAAAACGCAAATCAATCCAGCGAAGCTCCGTGCAATCCTTGAAAATATGTGCTGGAAGCTCCTGAATATCATTCGACATCATGAATAAACGCTGAAGGTGAACACTTCCCTCAAACAAATCCTCCGGTAAATGGACTATATTATTCCAGACAATATTAACATTAGTCAGTTTTGTTAAATTGGCGAAGAACTTGGAAGGCAAAGTCGTCAAATTTTGTCGATTCCTAAAAAGATTAACAGTTTCCAAAAGCTTATTATTTTTGAAAAGTCTTTTTGGCAGTGAATTATTACGGAAATTATTGTGCGACAAGTTGATCATCATGAGATTCTTCAGTTTAGCGAAAATATCTTCCGGCAGTGTTTCTAAATTATTCATTTGCATATGAAGGGAAGCCAGTGATTTGAGATTGTCGAAACTGTGCGGCTTAATCTCCACAAGTTTATTATTCTCTAAGTGAAGTTGCAATAAATTATCTAAATTGAGAAATTCTGTGGGCAACTCACGAAGATCATTGTTCTGGAGATTGAGAATTTCCAACTTTTTCGGATCATGTAATAAATCGGCAGTTCCATTCTTCAATTTATTTCTCGGCAGTTCCAAAACCTCTAAGTTTTTAAATTTCGCTAATTTTTCTCTACCAAGTGTCCACGTCAAATTATAAGTATAACGCAGAATCAATCTTTCTATATTATCAGCGATAACCTCTTCAGCGATGTCCTCAAATTTTTCTCCTTCACATCTCGTTAAGATAATTTCTTTTACTTTTTTGATTTTTATATTTTCCGAGAAACGAAATTTCGTTGGCCAAACTTGATAATGGCTGCAATTGACAAATAATTCCGACTGCGATATTTGGTCTTCGGGTAAGAACATGAGGTTTGTACTTATTGTGCATTGAATGAAAACAACGAAGACGAAGCATTGAAGCCTGTACATGATGGTCAGTATTTGAAGTCAAAAGCTGCAATTGAAAAAAAAAATATTTATCCAATGAGGAGAGGCAATTGTTGAGAGTTCAGTCTATTTAGTATGAATGAAGTATCTGAAAGTGAAAAATTAAGAAAGAGAGGAAAAAAAGAGAGAGAGAGATGAGGGATGGGTTTCTAAACTTGGGAAAGACTCAATTCTCAAATCCACTTAGGAACGTAGTTCAGCGATTCCATTGAAACAGGATGAGCCTGATAGGGAGTGGAGTTAATAATCCGTGTATGCTTCATCGATTCTTATATTCTATAATGTCTCTCGACATTTTCGCCGGCAATTATTCATTACCGGGATAAGTACATTATTGGATATTCTAAACCTCATTAGAAGCATAGAATTCATTTTACGGAGTCGATTTCTCCAACACAGTTAATTTGTCTAAATGAATATCACATTTGCCCCAGGGTGAAGACATTCCGAATGTCAATTAACACGAGGATTACTTAAGCGTTATCAGAGATCCCTGAGTCACTGCAATTTGTATATTTTATTTTTATTGACATCATCGTCGTAGAATGAAAGGGACGTGAGTGCTATATTTATGTTTTTTTTTTCTGTAATAACAATGGAACGTCTGTTTTTTTTACCTTCGAAATAATAGTACATTAGAGTACGAGGTGCGAAATTCCGTTTTCGACGAATGTGAAGTTTACAGGCCGAGCCGAAGGCGAGGTCTGTACTCACATTCGTTGAAAACGGAATTTATCGCCGAGTGCTCTATACTGTTTTAGTTCAGTCCGTGTGGAAGCCGAGTTTATCGCACGGAGTGTACTAAAGTATACTACCTCTCAAAGAAGGTTTGAATTGATAAATTTTTCTAGTAGCAAATGTGTGTAAAAGGCTCCACCACATACGCCCTTTTATTTTTGGCTGTTCCAGTCTATCTGAAGAATGAATAATCACAAAAAGGCGTAATTCGGGCACATACGCCCCTTTCATTTTATGATGAGCACAACACATAATGTGAAAGAAGCGCACAAGTGTGCAGATTTAACAGGACGTCCCTGTCCTGTTAAAAACTGATAATTACGCTGGTTTGTCAGGACATTTTTTTTCAGACTTTCGATCAAAAATTCTATGAAAAATCGAAAAAACATCAATTTGTGATATACGCCCCTTTCATTCTGCGGCGATGACATATAATGCATGGGTCTCATAGTTGTCAGTGATTTTCAGTGTGAGAGTGTGTCTCACTCATACCAATCTGAGTGAAACGTAATATTGGAAAGCAAAAGATGGGTATGGAATTTTAGACCGATACAAGAGTTGATAAAATTTGAAATTGATTACTCACCAACTTGTGTGTTGATATGTATATTCATATAGAAAAAATCGCTCGCGTTCTCTCAAGTTGAAGGTTGAGTATCACGAGTATTACCTACGATAGTGCCTGTCCACAAACTGAGCCCAAAGGGTCGATGTCAAGTAGAAATTTTCTCCTTTTGGAAACTTTGTCAACCTTAAAATAAGAGAGGGGATAATTTTCCGAATATTTCCGATCGCTGTGGATTTTCTCTACTAAGTGAGGGAATACTAAGAAACTGTTCATAACCGAAATTGGAAATTGTTTCCATATTTTAGGGGTACGCGACTTCTTGACGCCGACCACTTTGGCACCTTACTACCACTTGCTGTGTGGTGCCGGTATGGAAATCAGGAATGTTTTTCCATCCTGATGGTCTGATTTTTGGATCTGGAACAGCGGATTCACAAGTGAAATTTGGGATTTGAAGGAGCAATCGAATGTTGCCAATTTCCCAGGTCATTCAGGTCTACTATCAGCTATAAGTTTCTCGTTAATTTTCTATATCCTTTGAAATGTGTCATTATCTCGAGAATGAGTGATTTTATAAGAAAATGTTAAAAGACACTTTTTGTAGATCAGAAAATTTTTAACAAAAAATGTTTTCTGACATTTTCTTGTAAAATCACTCATTCTCGAGATAATTCAATTTTCACCAAAAATCTCTAAATTAAGTTGATTCCAAACTTGATTATGATGTTCATCAATTGCAGAATTTACTTGTGCAAACAATGGCATGAACTGAAGGTGTTCAACGATCATACAGCCACAGCTACTGGTGTAGGACTTGGCACATATGCCCAGAATTTGGCATCAACAAGCATGCATAGAACACTCAAACTTTATGGACTTCCATAAAACGAGAAACCATCAATATTTTGTATAATCTTTCATAAAACAAATGTGATTTTTTTCTAAATCACAAACTGAGAAATCAATCAGGAATTAAATTGAATGAATAAAATAAAAATAAAAATCATGTTGGGAAAAAAAATGGTTCGAATATTTTGTTTTCATTAAACAGTCTTGCTAAAAACTGGTCATTGCGCCTGTTTGTGAGAACATTTTTTTTGCATACCTTTTGATCAGAAATTCAATGAAAAGCCGGTCGAACATCGATTTGGGACATACACCTCTTTCACTTTGAAAAGTTTTTTGCCGCTCACGCCCATTTCACTCTACCGCGACAATATAACAGTGAAAAATAATGAGGCCCAGCACTAAAGGTTGCAGTTACAGTTAGCTGTGGGTTAAGTTTTCTCTCACTTTCATGGGTTTCCCTATTTTCTGTCTCTTTTCCTAAATTGCAGTTAACTCTAACCGTGACCTCTGGTACTGGTCCTAAATTTTTATTTGAAAAAAATGAATGTTCGCATTAATAATAACAGAGCCTTTATTATTATTCTTATACAATATTGTTTTTTCTTGTTTTTCTTTCTGTGTGAATTTTTCACGGAACATTCTCAAACTTGTCGATTTTCATGTGTCCTTCGCTTGAATATCAGAAATTCGTAACTCTATGAACCGTTCGTTCATCATAACTGCTTTGCGATGATTGCATACAACACTCCCATTACCATTTACCTCTATATACTTTCTTCGATCAACGCCTCGTTAATGTAACAAGTCCTATTCCCATTCTCCCCACTGACAGAGGCCTTGAGTGTATTAGCAGATGAGGTGGAAGCAGCCTGATAATCGTTAATTAATTCACCTTTATCATTAGCAGTGACGATAGTTGGATGCTGAATCTCAAATATAGTTTGCTTCCTCTTTTTCTTAATAAATCCTTGAGGATGTGGAAGTGCATACTTCAACTTCTGCCAAAACCATTGATCCCCCCATTTCACATAGGTATTCATACGCAAGTAAGCTTTGAGTTCCGAATAAAGTTCACCAATAGGCCCAACCTCTCCATAAAGAATTATGATAACTCTAGGTCGACCGTCACTCAGTGCCTGATGATGCGCCACCTTAAATTCCATCTTGCCCCAGACACTTTTTAAGAAATTTGGTGATAACACGACGATTGTTCGTTTCGAGTTTTCAACAGACCAAGCAATTTGCGTTGGTATCGAATCCCCAGGTAACCAATCACGATAATGAACACATAATTTGAAATGTTCATCTCCCTCTTCCAATCGCGCTACCAAATCCCTGACAAAGTCTTCATCTTTGTGGGAATAACTGATGAACGCATCGTATAATTTATCCTTATCCAACTCATCCTCAGTGACAAACCATAAACACCACTGTCTTGCATAAAGCCAAACTTTGATTTCCTGTTGAAAACGATAATATAGAGCTGCATTTATTCCTGTGAGTATTCCAAGTAATGCAATGCCAATACCAATACCAATAATTCCAGTATTATCTGGTGGACACATTTCTTCGAATGTCATTTGGGAGATTAGCGCGTCAGATTTCCCACAATGGACTTCTTGTAGTTCTGGAACGTCCACTTTTTTTTGTTGTATAAAATTGAAGAATTCTTTCGAGTCACAATCGCAATCCCAGGGATTCCTCTGTAAAGTTAAATGCTTCATTTTTGTGGAGTTTTTCAAGAATCCTAATACTCGTGTCTCTAATCTAGTCAAATTGTTCGAGTGCAGGTTCAACACTGACAGATTCTGGGAGAGTGCATCCAATGGTACTTCAGTGATGTTGTTTTCGGAGAGAGAGAGAATTGTAACTGAATCGTATCCATTATTTTGTTGCATTGAAGGCATTTTTGTTAGGAAATTACCGCTCAAGTTGAGGTGAATTGTGAATCTTTGAGGGCCTTCTAGGTATTTGGGTGCCTCCTTGAGATTTTTATAGGAACAATCGACTATATATTCTTGCGTTCCCCGCTGTGCGAAGCATTCACATTTTTCGGGACAAGTTATATTGTAGATTTCAGAGTTTTCCACTCGACATCTAAATAATATTGATGTCAACTTCTCGACAGGTTTGTTCATAAGCCAGCTCGGTTTTTGGCATATTAGACCCCAGATGCTCAGGTGCAAGTTGTTGTAGACGTGTTTCTGCATGCGACCTTCCCGAAAACGGATGAGATCATCGACGTAACAGTCACAATTGATTGGATTATTTCCTAGAAATATCATAATTTTCTCCCAGGGCTCTCGAGAGTCTTCTTTGACAAGTGCTTCGGCCTTAGCTAGAGAAATTCTTTCGATTTGATTGAAGGTGAGATCTACGTTGAGTTTTCTGGAGACGAAGAGCATGTCTTTTGTCTGGAAAGATATCGAATAATTCTAAGAGAACAATGAAAAAATTTAGTTGTCAATCGGTAAAACGTATAATAGAACAAATGTCATTAAATATCTCGATAATGAGTGATTTTCATAGAAAATGTCAAAACAAAATTGTTATAGAGAAAACTCATTTATAAACGACTTCTTGAGAAATTTTCTTCTAAAATAATTTGTTTCTGGGAGATGAATGGAAAATTATTACATATCTAACAGAATAGGACTTACGTCTAGAGACCGCACACTATTATGTTTAAGATCCAAAGTACTGAGATTAGCAGCCATACGCCAATCGGAGAAAATCTCTGAGATGTTGTTAGATGCTAAATGTAGCCCTTGGATATTACCGCAATAGTGAAACGGAGATAGAGAACGATCGATCCGAAGCATTTCATTGTGATTTGATTTTAGCGTCAATTGGTTGAAGGAAAATCTAGCGCTTAGGAGGTTTTGCAGAGATTTGAACGCATTGTGATGAATCGTTTTCAATCCGTTTCTTTCCATGGTGATGTATTTCAGTGATTGCAGATCATCGAAAATATTTCTGTATGAAATTAAAGAGAATAAATTAATCATTAGTTCTAGTGAATTCATTGAATCCTCTATGATTCTGAATTTTAATGGAGACTCGAGTTTTGCTGAATATCTCTGAGTTGAAGGGAGATGGAGAAATTTTTGCAAATACCTCTTCATAGAGCAAAATGAGGGCTACAACAGGGCCTTGAAGAAAATTTTGCCAAGTTCAACTCACCCTGAATTCAGAGTCACTCATTTTATTTTACCACTTCGCTACTCGAATGTATAATGACCAAGTTTATTACTATAACTTACTCATTTAAGGTTGTTATATAATTATTCGACAAGTTCAGATCCGTCAGGTTATGAAGCTTCGAGAAAACCCCATCAGGCAACTCCCTGAGTTTATTAAAACGCAAATCAATCCAGCGAAGCTCCGTGCAATCCTTGAAAATATGTGCTGGAAGCTCCTGAATATCATTCGACATCATAAATAAATTGCGAAGGTTGATATTTCCCTCAAACAAATCCTCCGGTAGATGGACTATATTATTCCAGACAATATTAACATTAGTCAGTTTTGTTAAATTGGCGAAGAACTTGGAAGGCAAAGTCGTCAAATTTTGTCGATTCCTAAAAAGATTAACAGTTTCCAAAAGCTTATTATTTTTGAAAAGTCTTTTTGGCAGTGAATTATTACGGAAATTATTGTGCGACAAGTTGATCATCATGAGATTCTTCAGTTTAGCGAAAATATCTTCCGGCAGTGTTTGCAAATTGTTCATTTTCATATCAAGCCAAGTCAGTGACTTGAGATTATCGAAACTGTGCGGTTTAATCTCCATAAGTTTATTATCCCATAAATCTAAGTGTTTCAATTTTTCCAACTTTTCGAACGTCTTATTCTCAATAACTTCAAGTTTATTGCTATGTAAGTTAAGTGACAATAAATTATCTAAATTGAGAAATCCTGTAGGCAACTCACGAAGATCATTGTTCTGGAGATCGAGAATTTCCAACTTTTTCAGATCATGTAATAAATCGACAGTTACATTCTTCAATTTATTCATCGGCATTTCCAAAACCTCTAAGTTTTTAAATTTCGCAAATTTTTCTCTACCAAGTGTCCACGTCAAATTATAAGTATAACGCAGAATCAATCTTTCTATATTATCAGCGATAACCTCTTCAGCGATGTCCTCAAATTTTTCTCCTTCACATCTCGTTAACTCAATTTTTCTTACATTTTCGATTTTTAAATCTTCCGAGATACGAAACTTCGTTGGCCAAACTTGATAATAGCTGCAATCGACAACTAATTCCGACTCCCAAAAGTCTGTACTCATTATACATTGAATGGATACAACGAAAATGAAGTATTGAAGCCTGTACATGATGGTCAGTATTTAAAGTCCAAAACTGCAATTGAAAAAAAAAATATTTATCCAATCAGGAGAGACGGAATTGTTGAGAGCTCAGTCTATTTAGTATGAATGAAGTATCTGGAAATGAGGAATTAAGAAAGAGAGGAAAAAATGAGAGAGATGCCGGATGGGTTTCTAAACTTGGGAAAGACTCAAGTCACAAATCCACTTAGGAAGGTAGTTCTTCGATTCCATTGAAACAGGATTAGCCGAATAGAGAGTGGAGTTAATAATCCGTGGATGGTTCATCGATTCTTATATTCTATAATGTCTCTCGACATTTTCTCCGTCAATTATTCATTACCGGGATAAGTACATTATTAGATATTCTCAACCTCATTAGAAGCATGGAATTCATTTTACGGAGTCGATTTCTCCAACACAGTTAATTTGTCTACATGAATATCACATTTGCCCCAGGGTGAAGACATTCCGAATATCAATTAATACGAGGATTACTTATGTTGCGTGTCAACCACGCGAAATTATTGAAATCTTTTTTAAATGAATTTCCACGAATATTTATATTCATAACTTCATTATGTTCCCCAGTAAATTCAGAGAATTCATACAAATTCAGTCGCGTCATTCAGTGGACAATACAGACATAAAATCATTTAAATATTTCTCGAATAATTCTCAACGCATTCTTCTTCAAAATTTAAATGGTTATTGAAATAATCCTCAATTGTCTTGAACATTTGTAAAGGAGATTTTATAGTGTCTCATTCATCACAATACGGTACTAATCCCCTCATTAAAACTAAATTTTATATTTTGAATTGTCTTACAGCTCCTCCCCCGAGCAACCTATGTTTTCCAAAACAATCACTACATTTCCTTTGTCCTTTTATTGCACTCGATCCTCCATAATCCCTCAACCACTCCTTTTCTAGACATCCTAAATTGGGGAACGGGCCCAACGCGCGCCAAAACTCCCACTCTACGTCATTTATGACCTCCTGAATGTCATAACGCTCTCCTCCAATCAGGGGCATAGACCCTCCCATACTATAGATTTTCATCCAATGATTAGAAAATTCTGTTGTCTTATTTTTCCCTCCACAAATTTTTATCCCTTCCAACTACCATTTTGGAACTTGTCACTAAAATCATTTTTGTAAATCAGTATTAACTACAACCTCAAAGAAGAAACACCTCAAGGGAGGCATTTACATCTGTATTACTTACAAAATCTGTGTTAAAATATATAGTGAATTGAAGTTATGTGTGAGTGATCATTCAAAGTTTCCCAATATCTCCAAGTCTCCTCGCACCTGACAATTTTTTGATAAAACTACTCCTTTATCACTCCTTATGAATTAGCTATACAAAGAACAATTTGGCGTATAGCATAAAATTGCATATATTGTTCTGTAGAAGTCAGATCTCTGGAATTTACAATTCCAGATAATTCAAAAAACGAATACAATATATAAGCAATATTAAACAACTTAAGCGTTATCAGAGATATCTGAATCACTAAAATTTGTATACTTTATCTTTATTGATATTATTCTCGTCGTAGAATGAAAGGGACGTGAGTGCTATATTCATGTTTTTTTTTCTGTAATAACAATGGAACGTCTGTTTTTTTTACCTTCGAAATAAAGTATACTACCTCTCAGGAAGGGTTTTAATTGATAAATTTTTCTAGTAGCAAATGGGCGTAAAAGGCTCCAGCAGATACGCCCTTTTATTTTTGGCTGTTCCAGTTTATCTGAAGAATGAATAATCACAAAAAGGCGTAATTCGGGCACATACGCCCCTTTCATTTTATGATGAGCACAACACATAGTGTGAAAGAAGCGCAAATGTGGAGATACGCCCCTGTCCTGTTAAAACCTGATGATTACGCCGGTTTGTCAGGACATTTTTTTTCAGACTTTCCATCAGAAATTCTTTGAAAAATCGAAAAAACATCAATTGGTGATATACGCCCCTTTCACTCTACGGCGACGACTTATAATATATGGGTCTCATAGTTATCAGTGATTTTCAGTGTACAAGTGTCTCACTCATACCATGACTCGTCTTAATCGATCATATTTCCCTCCTTTTTTACTCAAATTGGTAATTTTCCCCTCAAATTAATGAAAAAATATGTAAAATTTTATATATCGGATAATCTGATTGAAACGTGATATTGAAAAGCAAAAGATGGGTGTGGAATTGTAGACAGATACAAGGGTAGATAAAATGTGAAATTGATTACTCACCAACTTGTGTGTTGATAGGTATATTCATGTAGAAAAAATTGATCGTGTTCTTTCAAGTTGAAGGTTGAGTATCACGAGTATTATACCTACGATAGTGCCTGTCCCCAAACTGAACCCAAAGTGTCGATGTCAGGTAGAAATTTTCTTCTTTTGGAAACTCCGTAGAATTTAAAATAAGAGAGGGGATAATTTTCCGAATATTTCCGATGGCTGTGGATTTTCTCTACTAAGTGAGGGAATACTTAGAAACTGTTCATAACCGAAATTAGAAATTGTTTTCACATTTTAGGGGCACGCGACTTCTTGGCGCCGACCACTTTGGCGCCTTATTACCACTCGCTGTGTGGTGCCGGTATGGAAATCAGGATTGTTTTTCCATCCTGGTGGTCTGATTTTTGGATCTGGAACAGCGGATTCACAAGTGAAATTTGGGATTTGAAGGAGCAATCGAATGTTGCCAATTTCCCAGGTCATTCAGGTCTACTATCAGCTATAAGTTTCTCGTTAATTTTTTATATCCTTTGAAATGTGTCATTATCTCGAGAATGAGTGATTTTAGATGAAAATGTTAAAAGACACTTTTTGTAGATCAGAAAATTTTTAACAAAAAATGTTTTTTGACATTTTCTTGTAAAATCACTCATTCTCGAGATAATTCAATGTTCACCAAAAATCTCTAAATTAAGTTGATTCCACGCTTGATTATGATGTTCATCAATCACAGAATTTACTTGTGCAAACAATGGTATAAACTGAAGGTGTTCAACGATCATACAGCCACAGCTACTGACGTAAGATTAGGCAAATATGCCCAGTATTTGGCATCAACAAGCATGCATAGAACACTCAAACTTTATGGACTTCCATAAAACGAAAAACCATGAATTGTTGATTATTTTCTAATTCCTCACTTTTCCACGTATTTTGTACAATTTTTCATAAAACAAATGTGATTTTTTTCTAAATCACAAACTGAGAAATCAATCAGGAATTAAATTGAAAGAATAAAATGAAAATAAAAATCATGTTGGGAAAAAAAATTGTTCAAATATTTTGTTTTCATTGAACAGTTTTGCTAAAAACTGGTCATTATACGCCTGTTTGTGAGAACATTTTTTTTGCAGAAATCTGTTGATCAGAAATTCGATGAAAAGCTGGTCAAACATCGATTTGGAACATACACCTCTTTCACTTTGAAAAGTTTTGTGCCGCTTACGCCCCTTTCACTCTACGGCGACAATATAATAGTGAAAACTAGTAAAGGGCCCAGTACTGGAGGTTGCAGTTACAGTTAGCTGTAGGTTAAGTTTTCTCTCACTATCATGGGTTTGCCTATCTTCTGTCTCTTTTCCTAAATTGCAGTTAACTCTAACCGAGATCTCTGGTACTGGTTCTAAATTTTTATTTGAAAAAAAATGAATGTTTGCATTAATAATAACAGAGCCTTTATCATTATTGTTGCGTATCCCCCTTCGAACCCTTTCAATTGTCTGTAGTCTGAAGGATGTCAAAGGTCCCCGTTGGTAACGACTGTCTTTTGGATAACGTCAAGACTATATTATTCTCTGGAGAGATCTCAATCAAGACACATCGCTCTTGTATCCCTGCTCTTAAAATAATTGTTGATAAACCGCCCCAACCAATTAATTTCATTTGTGTGTGTTGTGACTTTATTCTCTGGACATAACATTATTATACAATATTGTTTTTTCTTGTTTTTCTTTCTGTGTGAATTTTTCATGGAACATTCTCAAACTTGTCGATTTTCATGTGTCCTCCGCTTGAATATCACGAATTCGTAACTCTATAAACCGCTCGTTCATCATAACTGCTTTGCAATAATTGCATACAACACTCCCATTACCATTTACCTCTATATACTTTCTTCGATCAACGCCTCATTTATAAAACAATTCCTATTCCCATTCTCTCCACTGACAGATGCCTTGAGTGTATTAGCAGATGAGGTGGGAGCAGCCTGATAATTTTTAATCAATTCACCTTTATCATTAGTAGTAGCCATAGTTGGATGCTGAGTCTCAAATACAGTTTGCTTCCTCTTGTTCTTAATAGATCCTTCAGGATGTGGAAGTGCATATTTCAACTTCTCCCAAAACCATTGATTTCTCCATTCCACGTAGGTATTCATAGTCAAGTACGCTTTGAGTTCCGAATCAAGCTCATCAATAGGCCCAATCTCTCCATAAAGAATTATGATAACTCTAGGTCGACCATCACTCAGTGCCTGATGATGCGCCATCCTAAATTCCATCTTGCCCCAGACACTGTCCAAGAAATTTGGTGATAACACGACGATTGTTCGTCTAGAGTTTTCAACAGACTGAGCAATTTGCGTTGGTATCGAATCCCCAGGTAACCAATCACGATAATGAACACATAATTTGAAATGTTCATTTCCCTCTTCCAATCGCGCTACCAAATCCCTGACAAAGTCTTCATCTTTGTGGGAATAACTGATGAACGCATCGTATAATTTATCCTTATCCAACTCGTCCTCAGTGATAAACCATAAACACCACTGTTTTGCATAAAGCCAAAGTTTGATTTCCTATTGAAAACGATAGTATAGGACTGCATTTAATCCTGCGAGTATTCCAAGTAATGCAATGCTAATACCAATACCAATACCAATAATTCCAGTAATAGCTGGTGGACACATTTCTTCAAATGTCATTTAGGAGATTAGCGCGTCAGATTTCCCACAATGGACTTCTTGTAGTTCTGGAATGTCCACTTTTTTTTGTTGTATAAAATTGAAGAATTCTTTCGAATAACAATCGCAGTCCCAGGGATTCCTCTGTAAAGTTAAATGCTTCAATTTTGTGGAGATTTTCAAGAATCCTAATACTCGTGTCTCTAATCTAGTCAAATGGTTTGAGTGCAGATTTAACACTGACAGATTCTGGTAGAGCGCATCCAATGGTACTTCAGTGATGTTGTTTTCGGAGAGAGAGATAATTGTAACTGAATCGTATCCATTATTTTGTTGCATTGAAGGCATTTTTGTTAGGAAATTACCGCTCAAGTTGAGGTGAATTGTGAATCCTTGAGGGCCTTCTAGGTATTTGGGTGCCTCCTTGAGATTTTTATAGGAACAATCGACTATATATTCTTGCGTTCCCCGCTGTGCGAAGCATTCACATTTTTCGGGACAAGTTATATCGTAGATTTCAGAGTTTTCCACTCGACATCTAGATAATGTTGATGTCAAGTTCTCGACTGGTTTGTTCATAAGCCAGCTCGGTTTTTGGCATATTAGACCCCAGATGCTTAGGTGCAAGTTGTTGTAGACGTGTTTCTGCATGCGACCTTCCCGAAAACGGAGGAGATCATCGACGTAACAGTCACAATTGATTGGATTATTTCCTAGAAATATCATAATTTCCTCCCAGGGCTCTCGAGAGACTTCTTTGACGAGTGCTTCGGCCTTAGCTAGGGAAATTCTTTCGATTTGATTGAAGGAGAGATCTACCCAGAGTTGTTTGGAGCTGAAGAGCATGTCCTTTAGCTGGAAAAATATTGAATAATTGTAAGAAAACTATGAAAAAATTTAGTTGTCAATCGGTAAAACGTATAGCAGAACAAATGTCATTAACTATCTCGATAATGAGTGATTTTCATAGAAAATGTCAATAAAAATTGTTATAGAGAAAATTCATTTATAAACGACTTCTTTAGAAATTTTCTTCTAAAATAATTTGTTTCTGGGAGATGAATGGAAAATTATTACATATCTAACAGAATAGGACTTACGTCTAGAGACCGCACACTATTATGTTTAAGATCCAAAGTACTGAGATTAGCAGCCATACGCCAATCGGAGAAAATCTCTGAGATGTTGTTAGACGCTAAGTGTAGCCCTTGGATATTACCGCAATAGTGAAACGGAGATAGAGAACGATCGATCCGAAGCATTTCATTGTGGTTTGATTTTAGCGTCAATTGGTTGAAGGAAAATCTAGCGCTTAGGAGGTTTTGCAGAGATTTGAACGCATTGTGATGAATCGTTTTCAATCCGTTTCTTTCCATGGTGAGGTATTTCAGTGATTGCAGATCATCGAAAATATTTCTGTATGAAATTAAAAAGAATAAATTAATCATTAGTTCTAGTGAATTTATTGAATTCTCCATGATTCTGAATTTTAATGGAGACTCGAATTTTGTTGAATATCTCTGAATTAAAGGGAGATGGAGAAATTTTTGCAAATACCTTTTTATAGAGCAAAATGAGAGCTACAACAGGGCCGTGAAGAAAATTTTGCCAAGTTCAACTCACCCTGAATTCAGAGTCACTCATTTTATTTCACCACTTCGCTACTCGAATGTATAATGACCAAGTTTATTACTATAACTTACTCATTTAATGTTGTTATACAATTATTCGACAAGTTCAGATCCGTCAGGTTATGAAGCTTCGAGAAAACCCCATCAGGCAACTCCCTGAGTTTATTAAAACGCAAATCAATCCAGCGAAGCTCCGTGCAATCCTTGAAAATATGTGCTGGAAGCTCCTGAATACCATTCGACATCATACATAAATTGCGAAGGTTAATATTTCCCTCAAATAAATCCTCCGGTAGATGGACTATATTATTCCAGCCAATAGCAACACTCGTCAGATTCGTTAAATTTGCGAAGAACTTGGAAGGCAAAGTCATCAAATTTTGTCGATTCCTAGAAAGATTAATAGTTTCCAAAAGCTTATTATTTTTGAAAAGTCTTTCTGGCAGTGAATTATCACGGAAATTATTCTGCGACATGTTGATCATCTTGAGATTCTCTAGTTCAGCGAAAATATCTTCCGGCAGTGTTTGCAAATTATTCATTTTCATATCAAGCGAATACAGTGACTTGAGATTCTCGAAACTGTGCGGCTTAATCTCCACAAGTTTATTATTCTCTAAGTGAAGTTGCAATAAATTATCTAAATTGAGAAATTCTGTGGGCAACTCACGAAGATCATTGTTCTGGAGATTGAGAATTTCCAACTTTTTCAGATCATGTAATAAATCGGCAGTTACATTCTTCAATTTATTTCTCGGCAGTTCCAAAACCTCTAAGTTTTTAAATTTCGCTAATTTTTCTCTACCAAGTGTCCATGTTAAATTATAAGTTGAATCCACAATCAAGCTTTCTATATTATCAGCGATAACCTCTTCAGCGATGTCCTCAAATTTTACTCCTTCACATCTCGTTAAGATAATTTCTTTTACTTTTTTGATTTTTATATCTTCCGAGATACGAAATTTCGTTGGCCAAACACGATCATAGCCGCAATCGACAAATAATTTCGACGGCCACGAGCTTGTACCGAGGTCTGTACTCATTATACATTGAATGAATACAACGAAAACGAAGCATCGAAGTCTGTACATGATGGTCAGTATTTGAAGTCGAAAGCTGCAATTGAAAAAAAAAATATTTATCCAATGAGGAGAGACAATTGTTGAGAGCTCAGTCTATTTAGTATGAATGAAGTATCTGAAAGTGAGGAATTAAGAAAGAGAGGAAAAAATGAGAGAGAGAGATGAGGGATGGGTTTCTAAACTTGGGAAAGACTCAAGTCACAAATCCACTTAGGAACGTAGTTCAGCGATTCCATTGAAACAGGATGAGCCAGATAGGAAGTGGAGTTAATAATCCGCGTATGCTTCATCGATTCTTATATTCTATAATGTCTCTCGACATTTTCTCCGTCAATTATTCATTACCGGGATAAGTACATTATTAGATATTCTAAACCTCATTAGAAGCATAGAATTCATTTTACGGAGTCGATTTCTTCAACACAGTTAATTTGTCCACATGAATATCACATTTGCCCCAGGGTGAAGACATTCCGAATGTCAATTAATACGAGGATTACTTATGTTGCGTGTCAACCACGCGAAATTATTGAAATCTTTTTTAAATGAATTTCCACGAATATTTATATTCATAACTTCATTATGTTCCCCAGTAAATTCAGAGAATTCATACAAATTCAGTCGCGTCATTCAGTGGACAATACAGACATAAAATCATTTAAATATTTCTCGAATAATTCTCAACGCATTCTTCTTCAAAATTTAAATGGTTATTGAAATAATCCTCAATTGTCTTGAACATTTGTAAAGGAGATTTTATAGTGTCTCATTCATCACAATACGGTACTAATCCCCTCATTAAAACTAAATTTTATATTTTTAATTGTCTTACAGCTCCTCCCCCGAGCAACCTATGTTTTCCAAAACAATCACTACATCTCCTTTGTCCTTTTATTGCACTCGATCCTCCATAATCCCTCAACCACTCCTTTTCTAGACATCCTAAATTGGGGAACGGGCCCAACGCGCGCCAAAACTCCCACTCTACGTCATTTATGACCTCCTGAATGTCATAACGCTCTCCTCCAATCAGGGGCATAGACCCTCCCATACTATAGATTTTCATCCAATGATTAGAAAATTCTGTTGTCTTATTTTTCCCTCCACAAATTTTCATCCCTTCCAACTACCATTTTGGAACTTGTCACTAAAATCATTTTTGTAAATCAGTATTAACTACAACCTCAAAGAAGAAACACCTCAAGGGAGGCATTTCCATCTGTATTACTTACAAAATTTGTGTTAAAATATATAGTGAATTGAAGTTATGTGTGAGTGATCATTCAAAGTTTCCCAATATCTCCAAGTCTCCTCGCACCTGACAATTTTTTGTTAAAACTACTCCTTTATCACTCCTTATGAATTAGCTATACAAAGAACAATTTGGCGTATAGCATAAAATTGCATATATTGTTCTGTAGAAGTCAGATCTCTGGAATTTACAATTCCAGATAATTCAAAAAACGAATACAATATACATATACATGGCCATCTTAATATCTGTCGCTTTGTGTTGTTGCTTCTCGGAGATAACGGCTACAAAATTTGTATAAAAATGAAGGAGAAATGTAAATAAGGTATTAATCGATAATCCGAGTCACGAAAACAGATGATGAGTCATACCATATTTGAGTGTTGTTTGTGTCCGGGGTAATTGAAAACTGTATTTATTCTTTACATGTTTTTTTCTAGTAGAATGCTTTTTCAGGTCATCGTGATGGCTTCGTAACGACACTTTGCAGTAAATACACCACGCATCGTTTACTGTATTTTGACATTCCCTCGGTGCATTTTGGATTGATATTAGCCATCCTAAAGAAGAGCAAAAAGGGAATAATAATTGATGAAACGTCACGAGAAAAATATATGGAATAGAAAAGAAACTCTTACCTTGAGCCCAAGTCTCTTGCTCCCAATCACATTTATACCCTCGTTTGTATTTCACCCATTTCACTTTACCCATTTCGCCACACAAGATATTTTCAACAGGTACGTCCAAGTTGGAGAGTAACTGATGAGACTTCGACAATTTTTGTCTCTCGTTAGCTTGGTCAAGCGTCCATGAGGTGTCAACTAATTTCAAGAAAAGTGGGGATTCGACAAATCGTATGCGAGGGAATTCTTCAAATATCGAGGGGCGGTGATCAGTGAGGGTAGCGAGGAGGGGTTGGTGCTCTCGGTACACCTCGGTACATCTCGGTACCTCTCGTTACATTTGGGGAATGGCCCAGGGTCTAGACATGTCGCGACTTGAACGATGGGGGACAGGCCCAGAACCGAGACGTCTAGGCTCGAACTGTGGGTGTCCATACGACCCAAAGAGATTAAGTCATAAAGTGGAATATATAGAACAAAGCTACTATTAAAATTTTGGAGACTGAAAATTCATTTTATGGCGGTCACGGATTAACCACGAAGCCCAATATATTTGAGAAGAAAATTACAAAGAAAAGGGGATGATTTATGATGGTCGAAAACTAATATTGAAAGTAGAGTTGAAGATTCAATTGAATTTTTAAGAGTACTGCAAAAACTTTATAGTTTTATAATGGTTTGGGGCACAGTCCCAAGGTAATACAATTGATTGGGGAATGGGCCCAACCAAGGCTTTAATCTGGTCGAAGAATTTCCGAAAATATTTGGAAGGAAGTGTAATTGCTTAATGGCAGTGGGTTATAAATTATGGGATAACAATGTACTTGAGAAATATCGACAATGAAATAGAAGACAATAGGATAACGGGACCTCATGAGCGCTTGAAACCTTCCTGGAATTATTAACTAAAATATAATTTAAATTATTTTGAAAAAAAAATTCACTTATTTGATCTCTATTTTCACTAATTATTCTCAATTAAATTCATGTCTAAAAATATCATCTCTATCCTAGATTCAAATAATTTCCCATTTCTAGTGATGAAGGTGTACCATCTAGGGACCCCACCTTCATCCTAGTTACACCGTGACAAGGACGTCACACCACAGCAACCCACGAAAAACCCCTAGAAATCACCATGTTATGTCCTACCGTTTTCCACTAGCAGGACAGTAGCGCCAGTTAGTATTTCTGCGCCAACTTTGAATGTGGATTCGTTAGCCACTAAAGCCCTGAAGAGCACTCCATCGATGTCCAGTTGATTTGATTGATGATAAGGAGATAAAAAGGGGTAAATGTTGGAAAAATTCAACTCAGGTGGTTAAGAGAGCACATTAACAATTTATTATTTAACTGAACTTTTAACTTTTCACTACAAAACACTTTGAACTCCATTTATGTTTTAATAATTAAACTCGAAGAGAGAAGCAGAAGGCTTTAGGTACAACTGAGTAATTTTCAACTCTACAACTCCAAACTTGGAGAGTAACTGATGAGACTTCGACGATTTTCGTCTCTCGATAGCTTGGTCAAGCGTCCATGAGGTGTAAACTAATTTCAAGAAAAGAGGGGGTTCAACAAATCGTATGCGAGGGAATTCTTCAAATATCGAGGGGCGGTGGTCAGTGAGGGTAGCGAGGAGGGGCTGATGCTCTCGGTACATCTCGGTACATCTCGGTACCTCTCGTTACATTTGGGGAATGCCCCAGGGTCCAGACATGTCGCGACTTGAACGATGGGGCACCATTGAATGGACATCTTGGGGGAAAGGCCCAGAGCCCAGACATCTAGACTCGAACTGTGGGTGATCATACGACCCAAAGGGATTAAGTCATAAAGTGGAACATTTATATGACAAAACTACTGTTATAATTTTGGAGACTGAAAATGCGTTTTATGGCGGTCACGGATTAACCACGGAGAGAAATGTATTGAGAAGAAAATTACAAAGAAAAGGGAATAATAATTTATGACGGTCGAAACTAAAATTCAAAGAAGAAATGAGGATTGAATAGAATTCTCAAGAATCCTGCAAAAACTTATAGTTTTATAATGGTTCGGGGCAGAGTCCCAAGGTAATACAATTGATTGGGGAATGGGCCCAAGCAAAGTTTAATCTGGTCGAGGAATTCTAAGAATATTTAGAAGAAAATGTAATTATTTAATAGCATTGGGTTATAAATCGTGGGATAAGAATTTACTTTGGAAAAATCGACAATGAAATAGAGGATAATGAAATAACGGGACCTCATGAGCGCTTCAAACATTCCTAGAATCATAACTAAAATATTATTTAAATTATTTTAGAAAAATATTCACTTATTTTATCTCTATTCTTACTAATTATTCTCGATTAAATTCATGTCTAAAAATATGACCTCTATTCTAGATTTAAATAATTTCTCATTTCTAGTGATGAAGGTGTACCACCTAGGGACCCCACCTTCATCCTAGTTACACCGTGACAAGACGTCACAACCAAACTATACCCCTAAAAGCGAAAAACTTACCAAAACCACGTGATCCCATGATCAACCAATCAGCTGTTTCGCTTTGTCCTGCCGCCAAGCACCCATTCTCTCTGATCTATTTGCACGCACAGTGGACCAACGATTATTCCCACAACAATTTCACTCCAATATCATCACCAATAATACACCAAAAACAATGCCAACAGCAGTGTAATTGTGCATCGGGTATAAAACAACAATATTAACCCCTCAAATTACCATAATTAATCCTTAAAAATAATTATTTAACATTAGTTTATGGAATGCCTAGATATTAGTCGCCATTTTGGTGAATACGTTGAGCCCTCGAGAGCGGCATTGTCCCACGATTATTTTATAATTAAAATTAATTCAATGTCTATTTACAGATCCATCATTTGGTATTGAGGTTTATTGATTATTCAGTCATGACACAACAAAATAAAACAATGAATTTTCTGATACATGATGCCAATGGTGAGTACATCATGACTACCCGCCAATAATCCTGAAATCATCAATTTTATCTGACAATCAAAATTAATTAATTATTTATTCATCAATTATTCAATTATTGTCATTCATTTTGAATTAATTTGCATGAAAAAATTGACATTTTCAGGGATTTTTTGTCCCCAAATTTTCTGTGAATTTTTTTTTTGGGGTTATTGAGATTTTTAAGACGATTTTAATGTTTTTTCTGTTTATTTTTTCATTCAAGGGCAAACACAAGTGATCAAGGTCGTGCAAAGTACTCCGAACAAGAGTCTGAGTAATATGATGGGAGGGACAAATGCTGGAATCAAGGTCTTCAAGACCCCGGGACAGGAATCACAGGTAATTGGTTTTTTTTGGGATTTCATGGGGTTTGTTATTAATTATTTTGGATTTTTTAGCAGGTTTTGACATCTGGTACTCAAGTTGTGAGGACGATTAGTCTTGGGAGTCCATCAACACCTGGACAACGTGAGTTTTTGGGTTAAAATTCATTTCTTTGATTTTTTATGTGAATTTTTGTAAATTTTCGTTTTAAGGAATTTCGAATTTTGGAGATATCTCTGGAATGAGGGGTTTTATGGAAAAATGTCAAAAGACATTTTTTGTGGGGAATTTTATTGTCTACAAAAGAAGTCTTTTGACATTTTTCTCTGGAGTCACTCGTTATCAAGATAAATCGATGATTAATTAGTGTAACAAGTTTTTTTAAATTTAATATTGATCATCTCGGTAATTAATGGGTTTAGAGGAAAATGTCAGGAGACCTTTTTTATTGAGAATTTTATTATCTACAAAAAAGGTCTCTTGTGAAATTTTGATATCTCGAAGGGATTACGAAATATTGAAGAAAAACTGGTAATTGAATTATTAAAAATCAATTAATATTTCAACAGGACTTGTTACGATACCACTTCAAAATGCTAAAGTCTCTGCAGTCAAGTCTAATGATTCGGTTATGACAAAGACGATACAATTGACCACAGCTCAAATGGTTCGTTAATTCTTAAATAATTAATTATGAAAAAATTGTCTAGAAAATAAAGAAATAATTTTGTTTTTCAGAGTGATATTAAACAGGCTATAGCATCACAGCAGCAACAACATTCAGCCAGTGGTCAGCAAATTATTAAAGATGCATCAGGAAAATTTTTTACCCCAATGCTGGATCACAGTGGTAACCGGAAACGTCATGAGGCTGATGGTGGTGAATTTATACCTGAGTAAGACATTTTTTTTTCACACAAAAATTGAATTATCTCGTTAACTAATGAGTTTATCAAAAAAATGTCAAAAGACCTTTTTTGTAGATAATTAAATTCTCCACAAAAAAGGTTTTTCACATTTTCCTCTAAATCCATTCATTACTGAGATAATCAATATTAAACAATTTACACTAGTTAATCATCGTTTTATCTCGATAACGAGTGACTCTATCGAAAAATATCAAAAGTTATTTTTTGTAGATAATCAAATTCTCCACAAAAAAGGTCTTTTGACAATTTCCTCTAGAGTCCCTCATTCTCGAGATAAATCTCTAATAAAAATTTTTTTTCCAAATTTCATCAGCAAACGAAGAAAAACAGAGAAAGTGGGAAAAGGCCTTCGACATTTTTCCATGAAAGTTTGTGAAAAAGTTAAAAAGAAGGGTACAACATCTTACAATGAAGTTGCTGATGAGCTTGTAGGTGAATTTACAAATCCATCACACGTTAATTCTCTGACTGATCAACAATACGATCAGAAAAATATAAGAAGACGAGTTTATGATGCCCTGAATGTTCTCATGGCTATGAACATAATATCAAAGGAGAAGAAGGAAATTCGATGGTTGGGATTGCCCACGAATTCACTGCAAGAGTGTTTATCACTCGAGAAAGACAAAAAAAAGAAAATTGAGAGGATTAAAGCAAAAACACAACAATTGCATCAATTGATTCTTCAACACATTTCATTCAAAAATTTGGTTGAACGTAACAGTAACAATGAAAATATTAATGGCCCACCAAAGCCAAATTCTGCTATACAATTGCCATTTATCATATTAAATACTAGCAAAAAGACTGTTGTTGATTGCAGCATTACCAACGATAAATCCGAGTACCTGTTCAATTTTAATGATAAATTTGAGATACATGATGATATCGAGGTACTCAAACGTATGGGATTGGCATTTGGTAAGTATTTATTGATTTTTTAATTGTTTTAATGATTTATTTCGTATTTCTTAACTTTCGTTTTTTTTAATTATTGATTTATTGAGTTAATTAGATATTTTAGGGGAAAATGGCAAGATACCTTTTTTGTAGGGAATTGAATTTTGCATAAAAAAGGTCTTCTGTCATTTTTTGATAAAATCGATTATTTACGAGATAAACGCAAAATTAAAAAACCCAATTAATCGATAATTCTTAATTAATGAATTGAATTAATTAATTAATCCACAGGACTGGAAAATGGGGAATGTACAGAAGAAAATCTGCGTAAAGCTAAAGCAATGGTACCTAAATCACTGGAAAAATACGTCGAACGTGAGTTAACACCCCATTCAACAATTTTTCAACAAAATATTTTCACTCCTTCCCAAATATCTCCGAATCCAATTGAGATATCAAAATTTCACTCACCAAAAATCCCCTATCTCCACTAGATTCCAAGATAATTCCCAAAAACTGGGCTGTTTTGAATAAAAATGATAGAACCAGATGTTGATTTTAATTTCTGTAAAATATCTTGGAATCTAGAGGAGATAGAGGAATTTTCGTGAGGACCTTTTTTGTAGAGAAAATCAAGAGCTATAAAAAAGGTCCTCTCCAAAAATCCCCCATCTCCCCTAGATTCCGAGATATTCCCAAAAAACAACCAAAATCACCCCGATTTCTTCCTCAAAACTCAAAATTAATTATCAAAAATTCATAAATAATTAATAATATATATTTATTTGCAGAATTGGCAGCGGGTGACCTTGAAAAATTTATACCCGTTACTATTCCTGGACCAAGTACTTCAATCGAAGAATTGGAATTAAAATTAGAAGGTTCAAACTCAAGACCACCATCATCATCACGTACATCATTATCTGAGGAAGCAATGTCACCACCATCACAATATTGCTCTGACGATGAGGAAGATGAGATTGAGAGTGATCAGGATGAACAGGCTGATAGTGATGTTGACATAAACTAGCACAATTGCTAATTTAATTCAACAAAATTATCAATAATGTTGATTTATTTTTACATCGATTAAATAAACAAAAATCATTGTATTTTTTTTTTTAAAAACAATAATTATGATAAAATGTCTTCACTTATTCAGAATTTATCAATTTAATTGAATTACATCAATGATTTTTGTACTGAGTGGCTTAAAAATTTGTTTATTAGTATAATTATTATTATTAGATATTGTTTAATTGATAAAACAACTATTGTATAATTTACACAAATTTTTGACTATTTTGTATGTGAAAATTGTAAATTTTTTTTAGTTTTTATTGAATAACTCTGAATCTAAGACAGATATCAAAATTTTTGATAAGACCTTTTTTGTTGCTCTCAATCACCTCTACAAAAGAGGTCTTCTCAAAAATTTCGATATTCCGTCTAGTTTTCGAGATATTCAAAAAAAACAAAAGACTAAATTATCACAATTTTTGATTTCACTGAAAAACGATCAAGTTTTTTCGATATATCTCGTTAATAAAGAGAGATATCGAAATTTTGGAGAAGACTTTTTTGTTGAGCCTGATGAGAGCTACAAAAAAGGTCCTCATTAAAATTTTTCGATCTCCTCTAGTTTCTGAGATATTCACAAAAAACAATTTTTTTCAACAATAAAAAATGGTTATTAAGCCACATATGTATGTATTATAAATTTACAATAATCCTAGAGTTAAAACTCTCAATTATATGTATAAAAATGTAGTACTATTACTCATTTTTCATATGGCACATTTATAATAATAATAATTAATAATAATATGTGGTAATTGATAAAAAAAAAAACGAATATAAATTAATCAGAAACTCAATCTGCTGGAATTTATTCGTATATTAATGATTGTACTATCATTACAATAAATGAAAAAATTAATTAGTTGATTAAGAAATTTTAATTAACAGGACGCGATCCTTAATTAACAATTTATACAGGAGAATTAATTTTTTTTTCTTGCAATTAGTGAAATTTGAAGGAATTTCTCATGTTTATTGATTAAATAAATTAATTATTAATTAATTATTATTATACGGAGTTAATCAAGGTCATTGTCATCATACAAATCATCGAAATCTGTAAAAAAAAATGAATTTTTTCGTTAATTCTCGTTTTTTTAAAAAATTGGTCTTATTAAATAATCAATAACTATTGATTAAACAATACGATTTTAATGATTTTTTTCTCATTTTGAAGATAAAAAAAGATCTTCAAAATGAAAGAAAAAAAATGAATTTTTACTCTACTAATTTTGAGTTATTGATTAAATAGTGAATTTTACCATTGAAAAAATCAGCATGAACAGCTTTTTCATTGGCTGCTAGGTCCATTAGTAGATTCGATGATCCTCCAGCCTGAATAAAATTATTTACAATATAATTTAGTCTACCAGAGACATTTTTAGGGGTATTTTTACCTCTTCAAGGTCCATGTAAGGTCCTGCACCCTCTGGAAACATCTCATCCGCCACTGGTGTTGGTTTCATGATGATAATTAATTATTTTTAAGTTGAAAAATTGTCTCAATCGAATTGTTATGGTTTTAAGGTTATGTCAGATTAATTGCCGCCATTTTAAAATGGCGCTAGTGTCAATCCAAACATTTTTATTCAAAAAAAAATCGATTTTGTCCGTTAATTGTTGTAAATAAATCCAATTATCGGGTTTTTAATTAATAAAAAATGTCAGTGATGTGAATAAATTGATTTTGGGGACTTGAGAGATTATTTGAGGGGATTAATTTGTGAGAATTTGAGAAATTTTTGGTGTTTATTGTGATTCTAACCTCAATATTGAAATTCGAAGATGATTGACCTTGAAACATCAGAAGTGGTGGAGAAATCAGTTGTAAACAAACGTAGATCATCGATTTTTCAAAGAAGATCTATAAGTCATCGTCAGCAAGGTGATAAACATTTGTTGTTAAGTATTTTTTTGGGAATTAGGGGTTTATCTTGGGAACAATTGATTTTAAGAGAAAATGTCAAAAGACATTTTTTTTAGGGAATTTAATTTCCTACAAAAAATATATCTTAACATTTTGCTTTAAAGTCACTCATTATCGAGATAATTACGTTTTTAATCATTGACATAAAAAAAATTTTTTAGTTTTTTTAGTTATCCATTTATCTCGTAAACAAATGGGTTTAACCGAAAATATCAAGAGATATTTTTTTTAGATAATTCCATTTCCTAAAGAAAATATCTTTTGACATTTTGGTCTAGAGACCCTCATTATCGAGATAATTATGTTTTTAATAATTTAATTCTTCATATTTATTCAACAGATTACGATGAGACGATAAACGAAGACCAAAAAACCTCTGAAAAGCCTAAAAATAATGAAGAGCCTCAGACCTTCGACCTCGGTAAATACATATCATCCCTGGAGCAGGAGCAACGGTCATGGAAGAAGACCCTGAACGATAGAAAATCTCGTAGAAGAATTCTCGTTAAAGAAGAATCTCGAGTTCGTGATGGGATTGACCTTGATATCAGTTCTTTAACAGATTCTGAAAAATCTTTTTTATCAGATCGTCCGAATTACGAAGGAATCTCCGATAATATCGAGCATCTATCGATTGTTGCTGTGAAAGCAGAAGTATTAAATAATCAGGTGAACGGTCTGTACAGAACATTGATTGAGAGATTGAACGAAGAAATTTCTAGGTCTAAAAAACAAGTGATTGCTCTGTCTGATGATACGCCATTCGTATTTAAATGATTATTTCTTAATTTAGTGGGTAAATAAAAAATAAAAATGCAATAATTAGAGAGATTTAATGGTATAATTGATGGAATTATGTGTAATAATTATTTTATGAGTGGATAAATAAAATGAGAGGGAGATATTTTTAGTTGGAGTGCTTTTTTGGGGATTATCTTGGAATCTAGGGGAGATGGGAGAATTTTTGTGGAGAAAATTGAGAGGTGTAAAAAAGGTCTTTATGAAAATTCTTCCATCTCCCCTAGATTGCGAGATATTTGACAAAAAATAAAGTCAACATCTGGTTTTATCATTTTTATTTGAAATAGGGGAGGGTGGGGCAAAGTGGACCCCCCCCCAAAAAAAAATTGAAGTGTGGGGCAAAGTGGACCCCGACATAAATTATTGTTACTATTATTATTATTATTGTTCCCAGTTTGAATAGTTTGGACTGTAAATTCCAAACTGTGAGGGGGAAATTGTATGGGTTTAGACCGTAAAAATGGAAATGGATAAGTTTCAACTGTGAGGATGAAAAAGTGATGAAGATTCAACTTATAAAACATTCCTTAAATCCATGAGTGTATACCGAAGAATGGATGTTGATTGAATTAAATCAATAAAATTATTTAAATACATTTTATAGAGTGAAGTTTACAATGTTAACTAAAAAAATATGCAATGAGGGCAAGTATAAGTTTCTATCAACTCCTGGGGATACAATTGTGAACAAGAAATGTGAGGTTTTGATCTACAGCGATTATATTCTATCCAATTGGTTGAAGAACATGGGAATTACTCCTGACAAATGGCACAAGCTTCGTTGACATTGAAATTAGTCCTATTGTCATCGTCGTTTGACTCAGTCATCTCTTCACACTGTGATTGTTTAGTGTATGTTGTACGATTAAGGATTTTTTCCGAACACAACGGACACACATAATCATTTTCACAGTGTTCTAGTGACACCCCAGCACAGACAATGTGTAACCATCTCTCGCACTTGTTACATTGTATCCAGGTTTCACTCTCTTCTCCAGAAATTCTCCCACATATGATACATGGCTCGTCAACTGGATCATCTTCCTCGTCTGTATCCATTTCATCTCCATCTTTCCTTTTTTTGGCGATCTGCGCCTTTGTTAATTCCTCAAGGTACTCGTCAGACGTTATTTCAGTTGTTTTCCCTCTGGTCCGTCTCTTTCGTGTAGGATTGTCTTTACTTTTAGGGATGGGAAGGATTTGTTCAAGAGAAAGTCTAAATTGTTCGGGACAAATAGATTTTTCTGTTATATTCATATTCAAGTTTCTGCGATCAGGTTCAATTCCATTGCCATTAATTGCTTCATCCTCAGAACTCGACATGATGCGATAAATGCCTTTTCTCTTACTTTTGAGAGGCATCTGTGTATGTTGTCTCTTTGGATTGGGACTTGCTTCCTCGATTCTCTCTTTCAAATTTTTATTGATTCCTCTAATAATTTTATTGAAAGACATAGCCCGGGCTGCTGAAATTTTTTCCGGTTTTCGTAGTGACAGAGATGGATTTCTACGAAAAAATCCCATCATCCAATCCTTTCCAGCATTACCATTCTTGAAAGGATGAGAGATGTTATGCTTTTCGGCAACTTGCCATGCAAACGCTCTTAATTCCTTGGAGGTGAGGCCGTAAAGACTTTCTTCCATTCTCTTCAGGTATTCTGCAAGTTCTTCTTCTTGGGAAGTACTGAAAACTGTCTTATGACGACCTAGGCCTGAGCAACACATTCATGAAACATTACAGTTGATTCTCCTTGTGTGTACTAAGAGAGGGTAATATTTAGTCTCGGATGTGTCTAAACTGGGGTGAGATTATGCGCGTTTAGGGTACCCTAAAGCCTTATTTTTTCTTTGCCACCAGGGAGAGCTTTTCGGGTTGACTTTGTCGTATTTCGGAATGTTTTCTGCCAGAATTGTCGAGGAGGGGGATCTCGGAGCATGCGCCGTTTTCAGCCGCCATCGCGCGCATCCCCCTCCACCACACTAATTCGCCGCGCGCACGCCACCAACAGTCGGTAATGTCGGCATGAAACGTTCGGAAATCTCACCAAAAATTGCCGAAAAACGCCCCCTTATGGCAAAGAAAAAATAAGGCTTTAGGGTACCCTAAACGCGCATAATCTCACCCCTGGACACCCTGTGAAATTTGGCCACCCTAGAATTAGTTGGTGGCGCCACGGCGGGAAATAGTAGTAATAGAGTTTTTACCCGCTGAGAGAATTATCGACCGTCAAATTTTTTGAGTTATGAAGATGGCGATAGTTGTCCTAAAATATTTTCTATCAGTGGTCCTCATGATTAAATTATGAGAGAAACTTACATTGAAGCCATTTGCCTGAACGACTGGTACATTTTTTTTCTCCCTAAATTTCTTTCTTAATTCTTTTTTAATAATACTTTTTTTTCTCAATTCACGTGCTCAATGCACAGAAATCATTGTTTCATTTGATTATTTAATTTATTAATTTAATTAATTCGGCCTTCTGTCCTAGTGATCAACTTTTGATATATATATATAAGGGGATATACAAAAAGTAAAAAAAATTGTGGATCCAACCCATTCTGCCCCATATATCCACGGGAAACGTCGCTTTTCGGGTTTTTACTTTGAAGATGCTCCTCAGTCTGCAATTTGCATCCGATTTCGGTTTTTTAAAAAAATTAATATTTGTTGTGCTCCAGACAATAAAATTAAGTATTCGTTTTATTCTCTGTGCCATAGACAATAGGAACATGTATTTTTATATTTTTCTTTTATTTGTTTAAAAAATATTAAAATTTGTCGTTTTCGAAAATTGATCATCATTTGGTTATCATTTTTTTAGATAGAAAATGCATATTACATATGATCAGAATGACCAATTAGTGAAAACGACGAATTTTTGTGATTTTCTAAAAAGACAAAAGAAATCTGAACTAGGGATGGTCTACGCCATATTGTTGGTCGCTCGCAAGCTCGCTCCCGACTTTGTGTGCATTCAAGTGGGGACGAACCATTGAGGTTCACAATAATAACTTCCCAGTTTTTATCCCTCCCTTAATTATTAACTTTACTCAAACTTGAAAAGAAATTCTATGGCCTTATAAAATCCACGGAAATGCCTTTCATTCACAAAATTATCGATATCGGGGAGTTATCAGTCACAGCCCAATCTATTAATCTCATTGGTCTCAGTGCTCTCATTTAATCGATTGAATAAATCAATTCACTAAATTGATTTATTGTATGAAATAAATTAATACATTGATTACTATTATTCAGCCACCGCAATCATTGTAGGAAACGAAAAAATAAGGATGAATGATCATTATTGATTATGGGATTAGAATTACGTGATTGTGATAATAGCGACAAACATAGAAAGCCAAATACATCTGTATACAATGAAAGCCTTCATCAAATTCATCCCTTAAAATTTCACAATAATTTCACTACCAGTGAGGCTATTTATTATCCTCGCCCCCTGTTAAAAAAATTTAGTGGGGATCAGAAATTCTGTTGAATTTAGGACCCGCCACACCTTGACACTGTCCATATTCTGTTACCACGGACATTTTGTCGGGTTTCTGACACGCTGATAGGGATTACCATCCCTAACTCAATCTTCAGTATATCCCAACTTTTTCTAAATTCTATATCTCATGATTGAAAAAAAAAAAAATTTATACGTTTTTCATGATGATCCAAAAAAAGATTATGAAATTATAAAATAAAGATATCGACATCCACTGAATAGTAATTTTATCCTCAGTTGAAGAAAGGCATGGCAAAATAAAGATTTATACTCCTCATTGTAGACTGCCCAAAGTGCGCGTAATTCTTTCATTATAAGATCATCATGCTCCACAATTAAATATAAATAAAATAGGAGTGAATTGGCGCATTTTGGAATGAAACTATAAAAACTGGATATTTAAAAATATTTAAATCGATTCAATACTCATGCATCTCTATAAGAAAACATGATACTTTTCTCTTCTCATTCATATGCTCGATTCGCATAAACATAATCATAATCATTGTTCTATTCAATTCGTTAATTCAGTCATTCAATGACGTCTTACGATGTCTCAATTAATGTAGAAATCATCATTAACAGAGATGGTGGGATTTGCCATTACTCGCCGATGAAATTTGATTCTTTCCAGAAAGAAAAATACACGTACATTTGATTTATTCATTTTACAATTTGGATTATTAAATTGCTGTGAGTTTACAACACGAGATTAACTTTCATTCATGAAATACTCGATATCCCATGAAATATCGATGATGACTCAATAGTATTTCTTTTATATGAAAGCCAATATAATTTGCTATCACAATCATAACAAAAATAAATTGGTCTCTCTCCTTTCCTCTAATTGGTCTTCTTGGACATCTTTTCAACTACTGGAACAAATGGGTCACGGTTTCTTTATGGATTTCACTGGCTGATTGCAGAGGATCAAGTGCACGTTAATTGATTATGAGCATTATGTACCTTCTTACACGCTGAAGCATCCCATATCTTCTCATCCATAAATTTAATTTTGTATTTCTAATTTCCCAGTGACCCCCCCGGAGAGTAAAATATACGTTAAAATTACGTTTTTTTTCTTTTATACTTATGGGCTTATCGAAAAAAAGACCTCAAATTCTATTAGAAACAAAAAGAAAGGATCGGAAAATGGTGGTGATCATGATTTTCAATGGAGACCCATTTGGAATTCATGGGTGGACAGTGGGGGAACGTTTCCAATAAAAAAAAAAATTTAAACAATCAATTATGAAAATATGCCGTCACTGATTTTTTGGAGATCCTATTTGTGACCGTTTCGTCCACACAAGCACAACAATATATCGTGTGGTAAATACCGCTGGACCACATCCGTAATTTGATTGCACGTATGAGTGCAGGAATGAAGATTCAGCCTTATACCTTAGCGTGAATTCAAATGTATCACTTGAGGTTTATATTGATGAGGGTTTTTACATGTATTTCTAATTTATCAGCTCAACGAGATAGATAGAAACAATTCGAAAAATAATTCCTTAAAACTATTACTAATCTATTTTCCTTCTGTCATAGTAAAAGCGTTGTCAATTTGTCCTATATGATACCAAAATTTTTTTTATATCGAGTAAAAATAATTTTTAAAAATGATTTGGTATTACATACGTAAAAATGTATTCTTACTCATCAACAATACAACAGTAATGATTACACGGTTCAATTTGTTTTATAATTTTTCTCTGAGTGAGTCTGTTTCCTTTGGGTGGAAAAAATTATTTCAATTGTTTCATGATTGTGGCATAAAAAGCTGGTGGTAAAGCACTGCGTTTCGGCCAGATAAAATAATTAAACTGTTGTTTCCCCTTGTCTTATTACTTTTCTTTTCATTGAAACAATCTTTTCCCCCAAAAGATCCAAATCTATACTGTGTTAATCCTTCAATAAAGTAGAATAATAAGGCACAACTGAGTTTCATCCAGGTATAAAGCCATAAAACTATTCGTACCTTTCCATTCCCTCTTGGCCTTTTTCTCTCAACAGGCCATTGTTTTTCCCCAAAAATTTAAATCCGTTATTTATTATTCCTCAACCGAAATGTATTTCAATCATTCAATAAACCAAAATAACGGACCATCGGTCTTCACCCAGGTCAAGCAATAAAACCCTTATACCTTCCCTTTCCTTCTTGGCCCTTTTTTTTCATGAGGCTGTTGTTTTTCCCCCAAAAATCTGAATCTGCTATTCATTAGTTCTCAACCCAAGTGCATATTTCCAATTGTTCAATACGGAGAAATAAGGGACCGCTGGTTTTCGCCCAGGTAAGGCCATAAAGCTATTGTTCCTTTTCCTCTTTCTTTCCTTTTCCGGAAATTGAAAATTCTATTCGAATTGTCATGCAAAAAAAATTGCAACAAGGAAAAAATTATTATTCATTATAGGAAATTTTCAATAAAACAATTTTTTTTTTTTTTTAATACATGACAATTTTACAATACTGAAAAGTTAAAATAAGATTAATTCAACATAACTTGGACATTATTTATTCACACCAAGACAATATTTCTCAAACCAAGAATAAAATTCAATTTTCATACGTCACATTTTATTTTTTAACATTCATTTCAACGAAATGACTAGTTAAAAATAATTTAAAAAATTATAGAAATACACGTTGATCAAACGGAAGGAGAATTTTCGCCACAGCTATTTCTCTTCGTGTAGGAACAGAAAAAATCAGGATGAATGATGGTAATTGATTGTGCGATTAGAATTGTACAATTATGATAATAGTGACAAGTGCGGAAAGCCAAACCCATTTGCATCCAATGAAAGTCTTTATCAAATTTCCCTATTGAAACTTCACAATAATTTAACTACCGGTCAGGCTTTTTTTATATCTTCGCCCTGTTTACCAAATTCAATGGAGGCTGGAAATTATGTTGAGTTTTGGACCAATCACATACCTTCACACTGACCATATTCTATAACATATTCTGACACGCTAATAGGAGGCACCCTCCTTAACTCAATTGTCAATATATCACAATTCTCTCTAAATTCTATGTATCTAAAGGAAATGCATTTGAGAATGCATTGTATATATATGTATCTAAAGGAAATGCACTGAGAAAAACGTTCGGCGCAGCCAACTCCTAAAAGTGAGTTGAATGAAAATGAGCCTCAGGGACCGTAATTCATTCTGACCGGCCAATATTTGGGTGGATTACCGTTTCTAGTTACCTCCATCTAACTCCCAAAATGCGTTGAACCTTTGACCGAATATACACTTGAGACAACAATACAGCGGTCAGGTCGAAACACTGATGGAGTTGGTTGAGGGACACACCTCCAACTCCATGGGTAGGTTCGATGAAATATACCATTTAGTCATTTCTCGGGAATATAATGGATGTTTCAGCAAAGTAATTCGAATGTTTCGAACATTGCAGTTTTTAAATTATATGCTCCAATGCAATTGATCCGCTGATTAACGGCTACAATCTAACCATTTTTTGGTTCGATACTAATCCTCAAATATCAAAATTACGATATCGTCAAATAATATTTTTTTTATCAAAACCCTCATGATTACTTAACTAATCTGGATACGTGATTTCTAAAAATTCAGTAAAAATCAGAATAATTTTCTTTCTTTATAAATAAAAATATCCTCGATCACGAGCTTCAGAATTCATGTCGATTTCTTAATTAAATTGCCCCAATCAATTTGTTTGCATGTGAAGATCGCTGTGTGAATAACTTTTAATTTCAAATTCTTTTGTCATCAACAAGGGGGAAGTGTTGACAAATAATTGATGATGCGAAATAAATAAACTCTAAACACTCTTAAGAGTGTGCAACGTGTCAGGTAAAATAAGAGGGGGGAGGGGGTTCTTTCCCAGCGTTTGTGCTATACGGGAACAAAGAAACTGATGTACCCAAGAAATTCATTCCTCGAAATTTAAGGGCAATAAACGATTCAGGTATTGGAGAATTTTCTTTTATTCCAATCGATTTCAATGTTGGGAACAAAAGATTTTGGGTAGAGTAAACTTGGAACTTCTGGGAATATTGTCTCTCCTTATTATTTGAACGAAAAATAGTGGATTGAAAATTCTATTCAGTTTCATGTCTTTACTCACAGTTGTTTTTTCCTGTATGTTCAACTGCAACAACTGGCTATGAAATTCCAATAAAATCCTAATTTAATGATGATTCGTGATAATATATCTCCAAAATAATTTGAAATTTTTCTTCTGAAGAAAGAGCCGATACAAGCAAATGATTCATATCTTGATTCATTCTTTCATTTATATAAAATTGGATATAATTACTTTTGTTGAACATATACATGGATTTACATTCGAAAAGTCATCTCAGTGGGGGTTTGCCGGGTATAACCAATTACATTATTATAAACCATGTAATGTGTATACCATGGCTAGCGGTGAGAAATATTTACCGTGCCGATGAATTAATTAGTGACAAATATGGGATCTACTTCACATGTATTTTGTTTCGCAAAGTATATCTTCTTTATGTATAAAATATTAAAAAATGCATGAATAATGATAATTATTTAAGTAGATTATTAAGAGCGACGAGAAGTGTGAAAATAAGAAATATTGCTGGTATTTGATTATTTTATAGAATTGTTCTAATTCGAATCTTTAACACAATGATATCGTTGGAATTTTTTTCATGTTTTAAGATAGAGTTGAAAAAAAATGAAAATAAAAATAAGATAGTTCAATCCAACCCGCTTGATATTCAAATACACAAGCTATTATCTATGTAAATAAATTATATATAATGATGTATAATTATGATATATTCCTCTAGACGTTTTATTGTAAATATTCACTATATATTTCATTGATTCGAATAAATATGATTTTAAAATATGTATGAGTTTATCTAATTGCATGTGGTGAGTGTATCAACCATCATATTCCCGATGGAATCTCAATAGATGATTTTACTGAACGGCATTGGTATTTGTAGCAATAAAACTTTCATTCAATTCACCGGAATTCTAGTTGATAAAACTGAGCAAAGAGTCTATTGAATTGAAAATATGCTTGGTCCATCTCAAAAACTGATTGTAGCAATCCTATGTGTAATTAAACTGACCATCGGAGTCGTCGATATAACATACAAATCGTTTCTATCAACTACAGTGTCAGTAAATTTATCCGTGCTAGGAGTTCTTTCAGTGACAAAATGAGTTTCTTGATGCTCAGAAATATTCATAGCACCCATTTGTGGAGTTGAGCTGACTCCATTTTTGACCAATACAGCTTTTACCTGAGTCTCTTAGTATGAATCGATATTCCTCTGGAGTACTGAAATGAGTTCATCGGTTGAACTATATACCCTAATGACAGTTTCTATTGTTGTAAGAACAGCATTTTGAGCTATTGAGGCTATGAATAGATTTACTAGGAAACCAGCGCCGGTTATTGCAACTACCTGAGAGGTTCGTACGCTCTCTACCTGCACCTACCCCCCCGTATATTCTAGTCACTCAACGCCCGAAATTCAACTCATTTTGGGAGCCCATAGGACTGTAAAAGGTGACTGATATATACAACTCCAAGAGTGAGTTGATTCACCGCATTCTGAGTTGACTGCGCTCAATCTTTTTCTCAGTGTGGGTAAAGAAATAATATTCAAACGCAGTGAATTCAACTTTAATTTTATCAATTTATTTAATTATCGCACGTGGAAGAAACGTCTATACTCTATGAACTGGTCCCAAAGACCAAAAGTATATCAACATCACTACAAAAATTCGGATTTTATTTTAAGATCCATTTGTCCGATTTTTAAGATCAAAATGTCTCAATTTCTAACTACTCAAATATGACTCAGTTTAAGATTGATTTTTCATCTTGAGGCTAAGATGCATTTCGGATCTTATTTTTGCTTCCGAATGGAAGCATTGTCATCGACCTATTTTTACATTTTCTAATTTTGGCTGGAAATGATGTAGAATGGTCTGAAACGTAAAAATACGAAGTTTGGAGCCAATGTCCGTCTGTTCGCGTGTCCACTCGGGGGTCACTTTTCCTTAAATTGACCAATTAATTGAGAAAATCATTTCCGAAAAATCTAAAATTTTGTCAGATTATTGGTATTAGTTGGTGCTAATTCTGTGCCAAATTTCAGCTCGATCGATTGAGTAGTTTTTGAGGAATAGTGATTTGTTTGTAAATCGTTTTTTGCGAATATCTCAGAAATGACCAAACCTATTGGCTTTTTTTTTCGAAATCTTCGTCTCGTTGTCTACTATCTGAAACAACCAGGATATATATACCGGTCGATGCAAGGTTCTAAAGATATGGCCAATTTTCTGTTTTTCGCGGAAAATTCTTATAAACACGCTAACTTTTTAAAAAATGGAGATATCAACTTGAAATTTGGCATGAAGGTGAATCTCATGATTGTAATATTTGATTATAAAAATGAACTCAATCGGACAAGTGGTTCCAGAGATATTCAACGTTGTATGTAAATCGATTTTATCGAATATCTCAAAAACGACTCAATCGATTATTTTTTTTTTTTTTCAAAACCTTCGTCTTGATGTCTTCTATCTTAATCAATCAAAATATGTATACCCGTTCATACAAAAATTTCGAGATATGGCAATTTTTCTGTTTTTCACTGAAAATCCTTGTAAACACGCTAACTTTTGAAAAAATGGAGATATCAACTTGAAATTTGGCATGAAGGCGACTCTCATGATTGTCATGTTTGAGATTTAAAATTAGCTCAATCGGACAGGTGGTTCCGGAGATATTCAAATTTTGAGATATGAAATGCAAAACATTTACTATAATAATACGCGAAAAGGATTGAAAGGATCATTCGGAAGCGCTCCATCAATTGATTGATGGCGAAAAAAAATGCATATGTAAAATTAACAAACTCCACAACCGCAAATCTGTAGTTACAAATCTATAGCCGCATGTCGCTGCCGCCTGCTTGTTTATTTTTTTCTTTTTTGCTTCCGGATGGAAGCTTTGTTTTCACTAGATTTTCACATTCTCTAATTTTGTGTGGAAATGATCTAGAATGTTATGAAACGCGAAGATATGGTGTTTTCAGAAAATGTCCGTATGTATGTATGTAACAGTGTGCAAATTTTTCGTTTTTTTTCTGACATTGTGATAATAAAACGACAAAAGTTATCGATAAAAATCTGAAATTTTGATGCATGATTGGTATTAGTTACGTCAAACTTCAGGCCAAGTTCCGGCTTGATCCGTCGATTAGTTCTTGAGATATCACTCTTTATCGAAAAATCATTTTTCTTTAATATCTCGAGAACAATTCGACCGATCCGATTTTTTTTTTTTTAAATATTCGTCATGAAAATAGTAAATTTATCTATCGATTTCAATTAAAAAATTCAACCGGACCACGGAGAAGTCACATAGTTATTGCTCTTTTTCTATTTTTTCACTCAAATCCTTGTACGCATGATAACTTGAGAAATATTCGAGATAAAAACTTTAAACTTGGTATGATTTTAGGCCCTATGATAACAATGGTTGCTATTTAATATGGGCGCAATCGGACCATCAATTTTGGAGATATTCAACTTTTTGTGTAAAACTATTTTCTTCAATATTTCAAAAACTATTGAATCGATTTGATTTGATTTTTTTTCAAAATGTTCGTCACGATAACTCCTACCTAGCGCAATCAAAATATATATATATATCTCCCCATTGAAAGTTTTTGAGATATTGCTGTTTTTCTATTTTCATTCTCGAAACTCGCTCATACGTACTATAATACGACTAGGAGTTGGAGTGAGGATCTGAAATTTTGACTAGTATACTTGATATTGTCGAATTCAACTTCTGTGTAAAATTTGAGGTCGATATATCGATTAGTTCCTGAGATACAGACAATCAATGTATGAACAGAATAAATCGTAGATCCATCCGGAAGCTGACTATCAATGGAATTGGTAAAAAATAAAGAGAAGCATAATAAAATAATAGAATAATAATAGTAACACATTTCTAACTAGTATAAAAAGTCTTGTTTCAGGGGGCAGAACAGGTGGGGAACAAACCGTAAAAACGCGAAAGGGTATACGGAAGGAAAAACATTTAGTAACACATTTCCTTCCAAAACTCAACATAATTTCCAGCCTCCATTGAATTTGGTAAACAGGGCGAAGATATAAAAAAAGCCTGACCGGTAGTTAAATTATTGTGAAGTTTCAATAGGGAAATTTGATAAAGACTTTCATTGGATGCAAATGCGTTTGGCTTTCCGCACTTGTCACTATTATCATAATTGTACAATTCTAATCGCACAATCAATTACCATCATTCATCCTGATTTTTTCTGTTCCTACACGAAGAGAAATAGTTGTGGCGAAAATTCTCCTTCCGTTTGATCAACGTGTATTTCTATAATTTTTTAAATTATTTTTAACTAGTCATTTCGTTGAAATGAATGTTAAAAAATAAAATGTGACGTATGAAAATTGAATTTTATTCTTGGTTTGAGAAATATTGTCTTGGTGTGAATAAATAATGTCCAAATTATGTTGAATTAATCTTATTTTAACTTTTCAGTATTGTAAAATTGTCATGTATTAAAAAAAAAAAAATTGTTTTATTTAAAATTTCCTATAATGAATAATAATTTTTTCCTCGTTGCAATTTTTTTTGCATGACAATTCGAATAGAATTTTCAATTTCCGGAAAAGGAAAGAAAGAGGAAAAGGAACAATAGCTTTATGGCCTTACCTGGGCGAAAACCAGCGGTCCCTTATTTCTCCGTATTGAACAATTGGAAATATGCACTTGGGTTGAGAACTAATGAATAGCAGATTCAGATTTTTGGGGGAAAAACAACAGCCTCATGAAAAAAAAGGGCCAAGAAGGAAAGGGAAGGTATAAGGGTTTTATTGCTTGACCTGGGTGAAGACCGATGGTCCGTTATTTTGGTTTATTGAATGATTGAAATACATTTCGGTTGAGGAATAATAAATAACGGATTTAAATTTTTGGGGAAAAACAATGGCCTGTTGAGAGAAAAAGGCCAAGAGGGAATGGAAAGGTACAAATAGTTTTATGGCTTTATACCTGGATGAAACTCAGTTGTGCCTTATTATTCTACTTTATTGAAGGATTAACACAGTATAGATTTGGATCTTTTGGGGGAAAAGATTGTTTCAATGAAAAGAAAAGTAATAAGACAAGGGGAAACAACAGTTTAATTATTTTATCTGGCCGAAACGCAGTGCTTTACCACCAGCTTTTTATGCCACAATCATGAAACAATTGAAATAATTTTTTCCACCCAAAGGAAACAGACTCACTCAGAGAAAAATTATAAAACAAATTGAACCGTGTAATCATTACTGTTGTATTGTTGATGAGTAAGAATACATTTTTACGTATGTAATACCAAATCATTTTTAAAAATTATTTTTACTCGATATAAAAAAAATTTTGGTATCATATAGGACAAATTGACAACGCTTTTACTATGACAGAAGGAAAATAGATTAGTAATAGTTTTAAGGAATTATTTTTCGAATTGTTTCTATCTATCTCGTTGAGCTGATAAATTAGAAATACATGTAAAAACCCTCATCAATATAAACCTCAAGTGATACATTTGAATTCACGCTAAGGTATAAGGCTGAATCTTCATTCCTGCACTCATACGTGCAATCAAATTACGGATGTGGTCCAGCGGTATTTACCACACGATATATTGTTGTGCTTGTGTGGACGAAACGGTCACAAATAGGATCTCCAAAAAATCAGTGACGGCATATTTTCATAATTGATTGTTTAAATTTTTTTTTTTATTGGAAACGTTCCCCCACTGTCCACCCATGAATTCCAAATGGGTCTCCATTGAAAATCATGATCACCACCATTTTCCGATCCTTTCTTTTTGTTTCTAATAGAATTTGAGGTCTTTTTTTCGATAAGCCCATAAGTATAAAAGAAAAAAAACGTAATTTTAACGTATATTTTACTCTCCGGGGGGGTCACTGGGAAATTAGAAATACAAAATTAAATTTATGGATGAGAAGATATGGGATGCTTCAGCGTGTAAGAAGGTACATAATGCTCATAATCAATTAACGTGCACTTGATCCTCTGCAATCAGCCAGTGAAATCCATAAAGAAACCGTGACCCATTTGTTCCAGTAGTTGAAAAGATGTCCAAGAAGACCAATTAGAGGAAAGGAGAGAGACCAATTTATTTTTGTTATGATTGTGATAGCAAATTATATTGGCTTTCATATAAAAGAAATACTATTGAGTCATCATCGATATTTCATGGGATATCGAGTATTTCATGAATGAAAGTTAATCTCGTGTTGTAAACTCACAGCAATTTAATAATCCAAATTGTAAAATGAATAAATCAAATGTACGTGTATTTTTCTTTCTGGAAAGAATCAAATTTCATCGGCGAGTAATGGCAAATCCCACCATCTCTGTTAATGATGATTTCTACATTAATTGAGACATCGTAAGACGTCATTGAATGACTGAATTAACGAATTGAATAGAACAATGATTATGATTATGTTTATGCGAATCGAGCATATGAATGAGAAGAGAAAAGTATCATGTTTTCTTATAGAGATGCATGAGTATTGAATCGATTTAAATATTTTTAAATATCCAGTTTTTATAGTTTCATTCCAAAATGCGCCAATTCACTCCTATTTTATTTATATTTAATTGTGGAGCATGATGATCTTATAATGAAAGAATTACGCGCACTTTGGGCAGTCTACAATGAGGAGTATAAATCTTTATTTTGCCATGCCTTTCTTCAACTGAGGATAAAATTACTATTCAGTGGATGTCGATATCTTTATTTTATAATTTCATAATCTTTTTTTGGATCATCATGAAAAACGTATAAATTTTTTTTTTTTTCAATCATGAGATATAGAATTTAGAAAAAGTTGGGATATACTGAAGATTGAGTTAGGGATGGTAATCCCTATCAGCGTGTCAGAAACCCGACAAAATGTCCGTGGTAACAGAATATGGACAGTGTCAAGGTGTGGCGGGTCCTAAATTCAACAGAATTTCTGATCCCCACTAAATTTTTTTAACAGGGGGCGAGGATAATAAATAGCCTCACTGGTAGTGAAATTATTGTGAAATTTTAAGGGATGAATTTGATGAAGGCTTTCATTGTATACAGATGTATTTGGCTTTCTATGTTTGTCGCTATTATCACAATCACGTAATTCTAATCCCATAATCAATAATGATCATTCATCCTTATTTTTTCGTTTCCTACAATGATTGCGGTGGCTGAATAATAGTAATCAATGTATTAATTTATTTCATACAATAAATCAATTTAGTGAATTGATTTATTCAATCGATTAAATGAGAGCACTGAGACCAATGAGATTAATAGATTGGGCTGTGACTGATAACTCCCCGATATCGATAATTTTGTGAATGAAAGGCATTTCCGTGGATTTTATAAGGCCATAGAATTTCTTTTCAAGTTTGAGTAAAGTTAATAATTAAGGGAGGGATAAAAACTGGGAAGTTATTATTGTGAACCTCAATGGTTCGTCCCCACTTGAATGCACACAAAGTCGGGAGCGAGCTTGCGAGCGACCAACAATATGGCGTAGACCATCCCTAGTTCAGATTTCTTTTGTCTTTTTAGAAAATCACAAAAATTCGTCGTTTTCACTAATTGGTCATTCTGATCATATGTAATATGCATTTTCTATCTAAAAAAATGATAACCAAATGATGATCAATTTTCGAAAACGACAAATTTTAATATTTTTTAAACAAATAAAAGAAAAATATAAAAATACATGTTCCTATTGTCTATGGCACAGAGAATAAAACGAATACTTAATTTTATTGTCTGGAGCACAACAAATATTAATTTTTTTAAAAAACCGAAATCGGATGCAAATTGCAGACTGAGGAGCATCTTCAAAGTAAAAACCCGAAAAGCGACGTTTCCCGTGGATATATGGGGCAGAATGGGTTGGATCCACAATTTTTTTTACTTTTTGTATATCCCCTTATATATACAGGGTGACCCAGTTAAAACAGCGCACCTGAATAACTTTTGAAAAAAGGGTTGAATGGAAAAATGTTTCATATGAAAGTTGTAGGGTTCCGAGGGGGACATCCGATGTAAGCTGTACTTTGAGCTTGCAAGCTCACGCTTGCGAGCTGCAAGCACAGAGTGCTTTTTTTTAAATGGCAACCATACTTTCCACCCACCTGAAATTTTTCCTCTCAACGAGATGTTTTCGGACACCTCCTTATTTATGCCGATTTCTTCGATTTTACCTCAAAAATTTTACCTCTTGATAGAAATTACAAGACAACATGGGAGAACTTACCAAGTTTATGGGAATGCTTACTATGTCCATGGGAGTACGTCCCATGTTCCCATGGAAATGTTTACCATGTCCCCATGGGAAGGTTTATCATGTCTCCATGGGAATATTTACCATGTCTCCATAGGAATATTTGCTTTGTCCATGGTAATATGCTTATCATGTACATAGCAATCTTTACCATGTTCTTAGAATATTGTTCTATGAATATGTTATTAGTACAACACCCATAAAACTAGAGATTCTGTCATTAAAATTAACGGATAAAATTCCTAAAATCTAGAATCGGAACGTCACAGAATTTCAATGTTCAATGTTCTAAATTTATGAACATGGGTTATTGAATTTCAAACATTTTGAATTGAAACAAGAGTGGAATGATCACGAGGGTCAAACAGGAAAGCGAGTGGAGTGATTACGAGGGTTAAGTAGGGGTGACAGGTATAACGAGTTAAAATAAGGTGCACTCGCTTTTTTTGCACCCAACCATTGTTGAATAGTTGCGCATGCCAATCTCCAAATGCCAGACCCGGGTGCCCATCTCACCTCGAATTACCCTACCCCTCAATAAGACAATTGATATTTGTATATGAAAAGGTGAGAAATTAAGATTTTTTCCTTAGACAGAATTCACCGACGAATATTCTCTGCTACAATCTTGGAAATGAACAGAACTCGGACAACGAAATAAAATTTCATGTGATTATTATTATGTATGTATAATATATACATCTATAAATAATAATCCGTGGAAATTCTCTATCTGCGATCTTTAAATAACTCAAAAATTTCATACTATCGATGTCCTTCATGCGAAATTTAATGTAAAATCGTAAAATTTATCGTATGAGACCGCTTTAAAATTGCTTTTCAAAGCTGTTGGAGTGCAGTTTTTCTTTTGAATTTTAAAGCAGTAAAACATGATATCCTGTACTTTCTGATGCAATTCTTCCCAAAGTTTGGAAACCAAAATTTTTTGTCACAAGTCTCAAAAAATGATAACGCATTTGACGAATGCTTACACGGAGAGAAAAGTTGAGTAGAAATTACGAGTCTGATGTTCCGTAATCGTGGGGCGGCCTTGAGGTGGGGAAAAATTACGTGACATTCCGTAATTTTTTACTTGAAATTAACGTAATTTTCCCATGATTTCAAGTAACAATTACGGAAACTCAAGCAATTTTTCCCCAAACCTGACGGACCCCCACGATTACGAAACAGACTTAACTTTTCTCTCCGTATAGTAACCCTCACATGGAATCGGTCCCCTACTCGTCTCGTTTCTCTCTTTCTTGAATATTCATTTTGTTTTTTTTCAGTTGTTTCATCATTTTGTTAATTTTTATGAAAAATTATACGTAATACAAAAATGTGCAACTTTATTCTGGAATTTCAGTCGAGGACATTGAATCAATAAACTCCACTGCTTAAATATTTGGATTAGAACTCATCATTTCAGGAAGCAAAGGCCTCAGGGTTATTGGAAGTTTTGAAAAATTCTATTGATAAAGAATTGTAATCGTTTCCTGTAGAATATTAAATATTGCTTGCAATCCGTGAGACACGTGGCCAATAGTGTGTTAAAAATATGCGGAAACCTGGACAGTATTAACATTTCAGTTTTACAATCAATAACGATTTTTCATGTCGCTGAAATTGAATTTCGAATTAATTCATTTTTTCTAAATTATGAGAAATGCCTATATTTTTCATTGCTACTGTCGCATTTTGATAACAAGAAATTGAAAAATTGCAGAGAAAGTCGACAGAGCCAAAAAAAATTGATTTTTTTATGGCACCGGAAAACTTAAAAATCTATGTTTCTTCCTGAATAATGGAGGGAGTCCTGTGAATTTGGTTTCTATCTTTGTTTCTCGATTAATTAAATAAAAAAATTACAAATCATGCAAATCAGAGATGGAAAATTTTATGGGATTATTGTTATGCAATGATTATATTCTGTTTTTCTTTTTCTTTCTACCAATTCTGTCAGTAGTGAGCTTCCAGATGGATCTGTAATTCATCCTGTTCTGAAATTTTGTATTCATCAACAACCTTTAGTCTATTTTAAACAGAAAAAAATTGATTATCTGTATCTCGGTAAATAATGGACACATTGACATTAAATTTTCCCCAGGAGTGTAACTTGACAATATATCAGAGCATTTTAAGAGAGCACCGGAATCCACCCTATAGTCCTCAGAAAGGTCCCACATTTTGACACGGTTGCCTCCGAATTCGATCTCTTTTGACACTAAATATGTGGTAAATTAACCCACCTAGACAGTAATTCAACCCTTCAAGGTGACAATTCAAACCTTAAGTTGAGGTAAAGTACTACATGGCGGAGATAAAATATACTTTAGCAACGGTCAATCACTCCTTAGATAGTGGTGATTTGCCTTTTAAAAGATGAGGTTAAATCGACCCCAACAAAAGGTTAAACATCTGCCTGGGCAAATAAAGGGCGTATGTCACACAAGATATGTTCATTGCAACAAAGGCTAGAAAAATCAGACTAAGGCCGGTGTGGGATGCTCTATTGGCACCTGCGTCGGGGACAGATTAATCCACTGGCATATATAGGCTGCAAATCCCTCTTTGGAGGATATAGGGGATGAAGTTGCTGCCCCACGCAGGAAATCATAACTAAAGCTAGCATCACAGACACCAAACCGTGCAAAGTGGTACTATGAGGAAGGTCCTATAAGCCCCGGCACAAGCCGTGGACCTTATTTGGGTTGGATTCGTAGGGGCAGTGGTTGGGTTTACCCGGCAAGCTGCGCTTGTATGGGTTGCAATGCCATCCCGGTGGGCATGCTGGCCACATGTCCGTTAAGGGATCGCGGGAAGTAAAGGCCTGCAGATGGCCTGAGTGCAAGGTGGCGTACACACTAACAAAAGGTTAAACAGCTCTAAGTTTTTTTGTGTGATGTAACATAGTAAGCTCTCCTATGTAATATAGGAAACTCTCCTATGTAACATAGGAAACCATCCTATGTACCATAGGAAATTCTCCCATGGTCATAGGACATATTTCCATTGAGGAGTTCACTATGTCCTATAGTATATAGTGCTATGTCCCATAGGAGGCATTCCCATGTGCATGGGACTACTTCCTAAATTATATTCTAAGTCTCGTTCTCGATGATAGTTAATTAGATAATTGTAGTCATGCTTGTCATGCTCACATCACAACGTTTTCAGAGTCAGATAAAATTTAAAATTGCCCGCCTGTGCCCCTTCTAGGGCTCCCTCTCTCAAGTAACTTCATATTGTTTCGTTGTGCCGACACGTCAACACGTTTTTTTCTAAATCATTACAAAAAATCAAATAAATCAATGAAATAAAATGTCTGATCGTAAAAGAAAACGTTCGAGATCACACTCAAGATCTCGAAAAAGTCATCGAAGCAGTCATGTCAATCGAGTCGATAGACTTGATGATAAAAAGCTCGATCAAATGCAACAGCAGATAACTAACCTCACAAATATTGTGAAGATGTTGGTGGAATCTCAAAAAGAGAAAATTCCAGTTCAACAGGAGACTACAGGTCAATCTAAAGCTGGCACGAGGGTAGAGAGCTAGGGTCCACACGACTCTAGCAGGGGTTTCCTGATTGTGAAGTTCAACAAGAACATTTTATCACATCAGACTCAACAAGAGTCCCCCTTTTTTTTTTTGAGTTTCTCTCCCCCTTCTTCTTCTTAAGCTTCCCCTTGCATCTTTACAGATGACATCAAGGAGAATGACAAAAACATGGAGAATAACCAGGTCACAGAGACACCCGAAGAAGAAGACCAGACTTGTAAGATAATTGGAGAGACTCCACCACAGGATTCATCCAGAGACGTCATTCTCAAAGCTCTAGGAGCAGATTTGAATGATTCAAAATTCAAAGAAGTTAATTATCACCCAGAGTTGAAAAATACCTGGGGCAAATGGGTTAAACACGGCCTCCCTGAGAAAAATAAGACAGAAATCCTTGAGCTTTACAACAGGAAAAAAGAATTTTACGTAGAAGCTCCCAAGCTTAACCTCGAAATTCTCCCCATGCTCACTGATATCGCCAAGAAAAGAGACCAGCATTTTGTTAACACCCAGAACTGTGTAGGTACGTCCTTGGCTGCATTGGGAGCGGCAGTATCCATGATCATTGATCCCTCAGAAGGAGAAGTCGATCAAGACATTCTTATGGACTATCTAAGCCATGCTGGTCAGATGATGGCTGATGTTTTTTATCAACAATCCATCGCTCGTAAATCTTTTATCACTCCACAGATGGATAAAAGTATTAAACCAACAGTGGAAGAGTCAATCTCTGACGAGTGGTTATATGGGGACAATTTGGTGGACAAAGTGAAGAATGCCAAGGAGATCGAGAAGGCTTGTGCACAAATTAAGGACAAGTCCAAGAAAGACACATATGTCAAGGCTCGAGATTCGGGAAACGTGAGATACCCGCCTGCAGCGAACAGACAGGCGGGTTACTCACAGAAACGCCGTGTTGTACCGTTCAGAAGGAGGCCCTTCTACAAACCCTTCCAAGGCCAAACCCAAGCCTCAACTTCGACCTCATCACGCCCCACGTCTCAGACTCCATCCAAGACAGCTCCTCAGATGACGAACCAGTCATTATCGAAGAGATAAAACAGGTAAAAGAGACTGCAGGCCGTTTACACCTTTTCCAAGATAGATGGAGAAATATTACAGATGATGAATTCATTCGGAATTGTGTGGGGGGCTACCGAATTCCCTTTACAGTCACTCCAGTACAAGACTCCCCTGTTAAAGAACAAAAATTTTCAGACAAAGAAAAGGAAATTTTTAAATTGGAGATAGAAAAATTGTTGAGAAAAGGTGCGATTGAAGAATGTACTTCACATGAAAGTGAATTTATCTCTTCTTTTTTCCTCATCCCCAAACCCGATGGAAATTTTCGTTTTATATTTAACTTGAAAAAACTGAATAAATTTATTAAAACTCCCCATTTTAAATTGGAGGACATCAGAGTAGCTTTGAATTTAATTTCTAGAGGAGATTTTATGGGCTCATTAGACTTGCAGGATGCTTATTTTGTCGTTCCAATATGCGAAGATCATAGAAAATATTTAAAGTTCATTTTCGAAGGAAAATTATTCCAATTTAGTTGCTTACCATTTGGGTTATCGATTAGTTCTTATATTTTCACAAAAATTATAAAACCAGTCACTAGTGCATTGAGAACAAAAGGCATATTTACAGTAGTTTATCTGGATGATTTTTTATTCATCAGCAATTCCAAAGATGATTGTGAAAAGAATATCAACGAAGCTATAGTGTTATTAGAAGAATTGGGTTTTATTATCAATTTCGAAAAAAGCAAGCTAATTGCCAGCCAAAGATGTAAATTCCTTGGTTTCATAATCGATTCAGTGAACTTTACATTAAATCTTCCAGAGAAAAAGAAAAAACATATCACAGACCTATGTAATTATTTCAAGGTGGGGAATAGCTACAAAATTCGAGATTTTGCAAAATTTCTCGGGGTACTAACAGCAGCTTGCCCGGCAGTCGCTTATGGCCTAATCCATACTAAACGACTGGAACGAGAAAAATTTTTAGCATTAAAAATTAATGGAGGTGATTATGAAGGAAAAGTTTATGTTGGAGAGAATTTGAGACAGGATATTGAGTGGTGGAAAACAAATGTATTAACTGGCTCAAACCCTATCAGAACACAGGTGTTCGCTCGAGAAATTTTTTCTGATTCTTCGTTAACGGGTTGGGGTTCATTTTGTGAAGGACAGAGTACTTTTGGGTTTTGGGATATAAATGAGGGGAAAAAACATATTAATACGCTTGAACTTAAAGCAGCATTCTTCGCCTTAAAGTGTTTCGCTTCCGATTTATCTCAGTGCGAGGTTCTGTTGAGATTAGACAACACCACTGCCATTGCATATGTGAATAAAGCCGGAGGAATTCAATATCCTCACTTGAGTGAGCTTGCCAGACAAATATGGCAGTGGTGCGAACAACATAAGATTTTCGTCAGAGCTTCATACATTCCATCTGCCGAAAATGTGGAAGCAGATATAGCATCTAGGGTTTCTAATGAAGACACAGAGTGGGAACTCTCCCCTAGGTTTTTTGCACAAATTGAGAAGGAGTTTGGACCTTTTTCAATTGATTTATTCGCATCTAGACTCAATGCAAAGTGCAAGAGATTCTATTCTCGCCTACCCGATCCAGAAGCAGAAGCAATTGATGCTTTCACAAAATCCTGGCAACCTGAAATATTTTACGGTTTCCCCCCTTTTTCGATCATCCTTAGAGTTCTCAGAAAAATCATTAATGACAAGGCAGAAGGGGTATTAGTAGTACCCTTATGGCCCACACAACCGTGGTACCCACTCTTCAACACACTTCTTAAGGAACCTCCTATAATATTTAAACCTAATAAATTCTTGGTTATTTCTCCTTTCAGAAGGCATCACCCATTGTCGTCTCACCTTTCATTGGTGGCAGGCAAGTTGTCCGCACGGCCTTCTTAAGAAAGGGTGTGGATGAAGAAGCAGTGGAAACTATGATTCATTCTATCACAGAATCGACCCTTAAACAATATGAGAGTGCATGGAAAGCATGGTGGGACCACACTCAGTTAGAAAAAATAGATATGTTTAATGCCAAACCATCAGAAGTCATTCGTTTTTTACATAAAAAGTTTAAGAGTGGAGTAGGTTACAGTACTATAAATACTCTTCGCTCTGCTATTTCTCTCATTTCTTCCCAGGATATTCATGAGGATGGAATAGTTACTCGTTTTTTGAAAGGTGTTTCTAAGGAAAAACCACCTAAACCTAGATATTCTACCACGTGGGATGTTACCCCAGTACTAGACTACCTCGAAATGCTCCATCCTCTCAATAAACTGAAACTCAAACAAATAACAGAGAAAGTAGTGACTCTTCTGGCTTTGGCAACTGCCCAGCGACTACAGACATTTGCATTAATAAATATTGACAATATTTCAGTTAATTCAGATAATGTGAGTATTAAGATTCCAGACCGGATAAAAACATCAGCACCTGGAAAGTATCAACCAGAATTGATATTACCCTTCTTCAAGAATAAACCAGGTTTATGTGTAGCATCTGCGGTTTTAGAGTATTTAGATATAACTAGAGAATTAAGAAAGAAAGAAACAAAAAATTTATTCATCATCACCATCAAACCATATGGACCAGCGTCTGCTCAAACAATTGGTCATTGGGTGAAATCTCTTTTGGAAAAAGCTGGACTTAACACAGATCAATTCACCGCTTACAGTACTAAACATGCAGCAGTATCATCAGCCCATAATCGAGGTGTAGATATTGACACCATCAGACGTACTGCTGGTTGGGCTGCAGGGTCTGAAACGTTTGCGAGATTTTATAATAGACCCATTCAGGCACCCAATGACCAATTTGCCCGAGTGCTATTTCAATAGACATGTAGATTCTAAGATGACGAAATATTGTATCAGAAAGTTGAATAAATATATTCGATAATGGACAGAATTATCACCCATCCAAAGGACTCTAAAGAACTACAATTATCTAATTAACTATCATCGAGAACGAGACTTAGAATATAATTGGAAGCCTTCGGCGGCCTCGTTCGATCAAAATTATATGAGAAGTCTCGTTCGAAGATGATAGTCTCCCGCCCTCTTTTTCCCAACATTTATTCCCGCTATCATCTTCAGAAGTGGAGTGATAATTCACTAGTCTTCACACAAAACAATATGAAGTTACTTGAGAGAGGGAGCCCTAGAAGGGGCACAGGCGGGCAATTTTAAATTTTATCTGACTCTGAAAACGTTGTGATGTGAGCATGACAAGCATGACTACAATTATCTAATTAACTATCATCTTCGAACGAGACTTCTCATATAATTTTGATCGAACTTCGGCCGCCTTCGGCGGCCTCGTTCGATCTTCCAATTATAGGGATATGTACTATGCGCAATTTTCGATATAGGAACCTCTACTGTATTATTCTTTCCGTGAACGCTCATGGCGGACTCTGTTGTTTATACTCTGTTGTTTAAGTGTAGATATCTACATGTGTTCAGTAGGGAGTTAGATAGGTAGAGTGGAGGTAACTCGGCTTGAGACCCGAAGACTGCTGAAGACGATTCTTTGGTAAGACGTATCTTAATAAGCTCCTTGTCTCAATTTCACCCTCGGTGTCTCTCTAACGACTGATTCAACTACAGAACGACTAACGGCCATTTTAAATTTTAACGTGTTTCGATAATATTTCATTGGAATTTCCAGATTCATCCAAAAAGGTAATACCTATTTTTACCTTGAAATTCCTAAGTTCTCTGGGTATAATTTTCTAGATTGTTGGAAACGATGAATTTTGTGTATTAATATATATCCGTCTAGACAACTCCGATAGATTTGAAAAATATTTTTTGGCTGGTGCCTATAAACCTCCCATGCGCCAAAAATCACTTTTCTGCGATTTAGTGAAAGAAATAATGAGAAACTGAAAAGTTACGTACAATTGAAAAATATTTCTTCATTTTTCCATTATCTATCAAAATAAAAAATATATTTTCTAATATTATTCATCCAATTTTCATTTTCTACCAATGCACAGTAATGGCCGATTTGAACATTGAGGAGTGGAGGACATGGTATAAGTGATAAATAAGTATAAGCGTTGATTCTTAGCTTCTTCGCATTCAATTACTAAATAATTGGTGGATGGAAGGGTGTGGAGGGGGCAGAATGGTGCTTTCCATTTTCCATTTTCAATTAAGAAAAATTTAAAAGAGAGAATAAAAGAGAAAATTTGAAAAACGTCAATTCAAGGTCAGCGCGTGCAGACTGCGCGCGCACGGTCTAATATAAGATAAAATTGAGCGCGAAAGACAGGAAGAATTTCAACATGAAATGCAATATCAATGTACTCATGTGATAAATCCTGTATATATCTTACTATTTTATTATGCCTTAGTTTTCTCTCATCTCTACGGCCGTATGACTGTGGATCCTAGTCCAAAACAGCCGAAGCCATTAAACATGAAATAATAATAATTCTCTCATCTCTCTCGTTACTCACCCGCTCTCTATGTGCAGATTAGTGCTACTTGTTACACAACACATAAGTCACATGGAGTCATTTTGCCCAATAGTGAATGGAAAATCTCCAGCAACCCGAATCAATATTAGCTAGGTGTATGTACATATATATCATGCTCCACTCAGGCATACTATCACGCTTGGTTGTATTCATGAAGTTAATGTTCAACTGTTGATGGGAATAATTTCACACTTGGTTTTATCATTCCTGGTGTTATAATCGAGGTGATGATGATTTTAGATGACATAATTTTTTTTTAACCTATAGACAAAAAATTTAATCAATTTATGGGGCAAAACGGGCTTTTTTTTCTTCGATTTGAATAAAACTTATTGTACAAAAGAA